>PYAF01006334.1:1280074-1358880 GCA_007407185.1 Glycine tomentella
GATTTAATTAAAATGATCTTACAGCCAGATACATAATTAGTATGGAGAGTCTAATAGTAGTATGTATTTTCTAGTGCGTTATATTTTTTAACATACCGTTTATTATTAATTAGTTAAAATTTATTAAAAATGTGAGTGAGATCGGTTAAATAAAAAGTAAAATCTATAAAGGTTTTATAATTTTAAATTAATGTCAATCAATAATAAAAATGTTTAAAAGAGTAAAAAATATATATTATTAACATTTCTCTTGAATATATTACTAGCAAGTATTATTTTGCATAATGGTTATGAAAAGACATATTATGTATTCACATTTTGAAGAAATGCTAGGAGAACATGCCAATCAAACCATCTCAGATCTTTATTTATTAACAGAAAACGGTGATTATAATTACTACAAGCACTCCTTTATTGGTATATACACTGATCAAAGGCGACATATATATACATATATACTGAGATACACTCAATTGTATCGGTACTGAGATATTCTTGCATATATCCTTGGAAGGAACAGCTAGGAATTTCTCGTAATTTACCTATACACACATATGTATAGCAATCACCGATTTAATTATAAAACATTTATCAAAATATGATTCTTGTGAATAAATTACCAATGCCCGGGATTAACTTTAGTTCCTCCGCCAGGTTCGCCATAACAACCACGATCATCCTTATTATAATTACTATTAGCGATGCAATGGTACTTATTGCGATCATCAGTGAGATGAAATTGGGCAGAGCCATGTTTACCAAGATCCTTGTGAGGGATGTGATGATGATCATTGTTATCATCTGCTGCAGTGACGTCACGGTGGCCTGAGCCAGGTTTACCATAGTCTTTAAGAGGGATCAAATGATGATCATTATTCTCGCTACTAACTTGTTTGTTTTTTCCATGCATTTTGGCCTCTATGTTCCTCCACCTATCTGAACCCATACAACAGCAGCAGCATGCTAGCATAATGCAATTGCCACAAACCTCATTCTGGCACTAGCTTGTGATCAATACCACCTTCACGTACCTTCTTCAATTCCTCTTACTCTTCTTTATATACTAACTGGGTTTAGTTTATTAGCCAGATAATCAAAAAGTCATCAGAGAGATCGATGAAGAAACTCATAGCATAGCTAGTATATTTATAAGTAATGGAATGCAATATCCATCCTAGGGATCAAGGAATTATATGTTAGGGATAAAATTGAATAAAGCTTGAGTTTAATTAAAATGTACTCAAAGTGTAAGAATTGTTACCTTATCATTCATTCATAAATCATTATATATCTTATTTTTATTAGATCCTTAACTATCACATGTTCATAATTTTGATCAATCTTAATATGACACATTTAAATTTTTTAATTTAAAATAAAAGAATTAATAACACTTGATTACATATCATATAAAAATTAATTGAGATTACAAATCACATAATAATTCAAAATCACCTAATAATTTTTCACATATAAGGATAAGTTAATTTACACAAGCCTATATAAGATGGTATCTATCAAATGTGGTATGTATTATTCTTATTGTTGTATAGAAAATAACACATTCCAACTTGACATGAGTAATCGTATATATGTTATAAGATATTGTCTTACGATATTGTAACGAACTTTTCACACTATGATGCTTTTTACTTAAATATTTTATAATTATTGAATGACAAATAAAAATAAGTGCAATTCATATCAATTTTAGTTGTCCCATCATCTAAGTATATACATATATAGAGAGAGAAAAAAAAACTCTTCTCATAGAATAAAATAGTTTTACACTAAATATTTAACTATATAAATATGTTTTGCGTATAACCATTAAGACTCTATATACATATATTAGAATAATTATTAAAGTATCTTACCCCACTCCATTCGTTCCAGAAGTTATCGATCTATAGGATTATTAAAAGGTAAGGGAAGAGGGTGGTACTTGGGTGCTATATATTCCAGTATGGAGAAGAAAGAAAAGGCTCTAGCCGCTTTTATAGGGGCACGAGAAGGCTATATGTGGCTAATGAAATGGGGATTTTGGAAGTCAACTTGCAATAATAAAATGGTGGGATTGTGAGTTGTCACCAAATAAGGCAAGCTTAAGTGCGATGCCCATTAAAAATGATGAAACGTTCTGTCGTCCGAAGTTATATGTGGACAAAATAGGATAATTCCACCTGATTTAGAGGTATTGGTTATGTTGATTATTGATGTTAAAATTAATAATTCGGCATCGGTAATTCCTTCTTCTTTTAAAATTAATACCAGCGTTTGCAACTTGGCTGTGTGTTGGGAAAACACTACATAGAAACCATTTTGAGGATTGCCTCCTGATCTGAATATTAAAGTTCGAATTCAACCCAAATCTTCATTTTTATTCATCACTTCACTTAGTTCCTTTATACGGATTCCGTGTTTCCCGGTTCTTGTATATCGTGGCGTTTCTAGTAATTTCTCAAAGAAAAGTTAATGTTTTCATCATTGATTCAATTGAAAGAAATGATAGTGCATACAACCTATTTCATAAATGGAAAAATATATAAAGATCAAAGGATGGTGGTTGTAGTGGAACCAAAAGAACCATATCACATCATATACATTTCCAAATTTGTGAAGTATACATCTTTTATTACATGGGTGGATCAAACAGCAACCAAACTTGCACCGTTGAGCTAGGCGTTGCAATGTTATAGGAGTTTAAGCATGCTATGTTTTCTCTTTGAAAATTCCTATTTATTGCGAACATTTTTATACGAAAAGAGATTTCTAGTTTTCAAGCATCAACAATCAGTGTTAATTAACTTGAGACATATGGCCGATCCATTTATGTATTTGGACTAGATATACAGTTGACTTGGTAAGAATTAGCCAACTAACCCGACAATCGGCGTAGGTGGGTGTCCCTACAAAAATTGTTCTCGTCAAATTAAAATTAGGTTCCAATTAAGGGTGATAAACTCTTGAATTATTTGATTTTTCCTGTTATTTTTAAAGAGATTTAAGTTATTTATTCTAAATTTTAATTTAGTCTGTCCATAAGAAAATGAATTTTAAAATAATAGAGGATAAGGAGTTATATAATTTATTTTCTTTTAAATTTAATTAAGATTTTCGTTTATATTCTTATATTTTGATATTTTTACTTTTGGTAAGAAAGAAGAGAAACAGAAGTTCTAATGAAAAAAAAAAAGAGAGACCAAAAGAGCAATACAAAACAAATACTTAGGAATCTTTGACAATCACTTTGGTGGATAGTTGTCATCTCATCTCTTTCTAGGAGCTCTACAAGCATGAGAATAACAAAATAGATAGAACTTCACATTTTTTCAAGAATCCACGGTGTATTTCTTTCTCACTTCTTTCAATCTTTTTGTCTATTTTAACTTCACATTTTAACTTGGTCTAGCCACTCACTTTTAAAATATAAAAAAATATTATTTAAAATATCAATAACAAGTTAAAATATTTTAATCATAATAAAATTAAAAAATAAAGATTATCATTTGAACTATAAAATAGCATTATTATATAATACATACTAATAGAAATAAAATAAAGTGTGTTGATTGTAACAATAAACAGGTGCTAAAAGTAAAAATAAAACTTAATATGCATGTACTATTAACCTTAAAATAAACATCAACAACATGTAATATTAAATTTATCATTTATGATTATATTAGTTTACAAAATAAATAAATAAATCGACCCACAAAATAGTTTTGTCCATCACGGATCAAGTTGGATTAGGCCAAAATGAGCTTGAATTTGAATTTTCACAGTCTAGTTTAATTCATTTGTTTGGTTAATCAAGTTAGTTCATCGGTTTATATCCATTTTGACACTTCTATTAATAATAATAAATCTAGAGCATTTGAAATTTTCAAAAATTACAAATAACTTTGACACTTCTATCAATAATAATAAATCTAGAGCATTTAAAGTTTTCAAAAATTACAAATCAGTAATCTTGAAAGAAGTATATAGTCTAATTAAAGTTCTTAATAAAGATTGTAATAGAAAATATATCTCACAATGATTTGCAAAATGGTGAGACACCCACGGTATGAAGAGTATGAATGGAAATAGGTCAGATAGTTTCTTAGGAGTCTACGGCCTGATCTGGTTAAGATTTGATTTGGCTATTTATTAAAAAGGTTAAATTTGAGTTTTTTAAAAAACCTTTTTAATTAAAAAGGTAAGGATGTGTGCTTTAAAAAAAGTTCACTAAGCCTGAATAGTGGATTTTAAACTATAACTTATAAAATCAAATTTTAAAATTTATAATTTATATGAGAAGCATATCATTATGTTATTTTTATTTTTAATTACTTGTTTTTTATTTAATAAGATTTTGTATACAATATTTTAGGTCAGACTAGACCTTTATACAACCATGCTCCGACCTTAATAAATTATTTATAACAAGTAACAAATCAAACTTAAACTTAATAATAATGATATATATAGACTCATACATATTAAGGTCTGAACTAAGCTATTTCCACTCCTAATAAAGAACAAACTCATAACAACTTATTTGTGTTTGAATTTCTATTTAAAACCCTCTAAACAAAAGTTTACTTTCAAAGCAACAAATATAAAAGTAACTCACTTGTCAGTTCGGTGAAAATGTAAGTTACCTTAAATGTAACTCTTTCTCAAATACACCCCATAGGTGCCTCAACAAAATGGAGTTTGACAAGGAGTGATAATATTTCAAAGACATACTACCCTGAACTAGCTAGTTTATCAGAGCTTTCATATTTTGAATATATGTCCTACGTACACCTGTTGTTCAAAATATTGCACAAGAGGAAGCATGGAGTGGACAAAAGCTATTAATGTAGATAATTTCATAATTTTTTAGTGTAATGCTTATGTCCACATTTCACTATCCACGAGAGGGTGTACAATTTTACGCATTTCAGTATATACAGATCATAGGCCATACTACTGTAGCTGCACAGGCTCTGAATATCTTTTATTTAATTTATTGTAATCCTGAATGAACCATATTTATCTGTCTTCTGCCTCAAACATGAACGTATAATTTATCAATATTCACTTCAATTCCCAATTTTATCGCCACCATCATTGTTGTTGAAGTCCTGCCTGGGGATGTAATGATGATTATTCACACTGCGTCCACCGTACGCAAAACCCGGGTTGTGGTTTTCATTTTCATGGATTTGAAATTTCTCGTTCTTCATTTTCATTTCATCCGTGAAGGTCTTCTTGTCTCTGGCCATGTACATTGATACGCTCAACATCATAAGGAGTATCACCCCCAAGGTTGCAGGCCTCATTAACTTCTTGCAGCTTCTTCTACAAAATCAAGAAAGATCACACGAAACATTATATAAATCATGTTGTAGAGAGAAAATCTAGATCGATAATAAAATTCTAGTTCTAGTTCTAGGTATATTCTTACCTTTCTAGCTAGGGTGATACACTTAAAATTGTATGAAATGATTAACGAGGAAGGTACGTAGAAGAAATTAAGCTACTTATATACAGGAACAGGAACAACCTAGAGTTTGAGTTATTCGGTTAATATTAAATACGTATATATTTTTAGAATCCCCACTAAACGAGGCAAGTTTAAGTGGGATGCCCAAACTATCATCAAAGAATTATTTTTTTATGACACCTAAAACCATATGGAGTTGTTATAATTATATTGGAAGGGCCACAAATAGGAAACCTGCAAATTAGATGATGGAATCAGAGATAAACCATCATCCGAAGTCAACCGAGCACAATGTATAGTGCGATTAACATCTATCAGTTGGTTAGTGATGTGATTAATATTAATATATACAGCTTATTATTGTCTATACGTTTAAAACTCTTTTACCCATCTTCAAAGTTAATTACAAACTTCTAGTTCTAGATCTTTTAATTCACAACTAGCTAGTCTAACAACATGTGGCTTGCACATGTATTAAGTTTATGTTATACATTTTTTTTTAATTTATAAAATTTTAAGAAATAGGGTGATATGCTTTTCTACCGCTATATATTGTTCATGTTTTGCTAAGTTGATGATTAATTTTGAATTACTCTCTTTGGAAATTCCAAATACTATATTAATGTCTATTTAAACCAATCGATATAATAAATATGAGAACTAATTAAAACTGATAGAATTATGATGACCAATCAGTCCACCAAATTAATCAATTAGTTAATTTAACTTTTAATATATTGCGCTATCTCTACCTTATCACAAAGGAAAAGCCCTAGTCACGCCTTCTCTCTTTTGTATCACAATGCAATATCATCGGCACAGAACTACTGTTATATTGCACGTGAGATAGTGAATATAAAAGAGATTAAGACAGAAAAAGAATTAGTTAAAACATTAATTAAATCTGAAAAATAAAAAAAACTTTATCAAACAATAGTTTAAACTATTTTAAGTATATAAAGATAGGTAATCAATTCAAGTATATAATATAAAAACTAATTAAATATATACTAAGATTTAGCATATCTTTGAAGGTATTACTTTAAAAACTGGATCTCGTCAAATTGTAGAAATCTACATACTTTTATATGTGTAGTCAAAATGATAACAGTGAAGGGAATAATAATAGTAACGAAATGTCTATCAATGAGTTAAATTACTTGATCTCACACCATGATCCGATGCATTTATCAATTAAACTTTTAATTTTATAAATATACACACATATGAACAGCGTATCAAGTGAGGGAATTGTTTAAATAAAAAGGATAAATGTAAACCTTACAAACGTACATGAATAATTATGATTAAAATTTGTTTAATGATTACAAAACTACTTTATTATTTAAATTTTAAACCCTTATGATTACTTTTCTCACTTCCTTTTAACTTGATATAACAAAATGAATGTGTTTGGTAAGAGACTTTAAAAGCTTATTTATAAGTTAGTTTAATAATTATCTAAGGTTAATAAATATAAGAGGTATAGCAGTTTATTAATATTTTTTGACACGTCATTAATATACAAATATCTATCTCTTTTTATATATAATCTTATTTTTCACCACTCATGCATGAGACTTATATGACCCTACACCATAATCAAATATTTAACAATCGAACTTTAATTCAATAAACACACATACAAAGATCCCAAACATATAATAAATCATAAAATTACACATAGCTTTCCACAGAAAATTATTAAATTATTTATTAATGTCGTCTTTTATAAAACTAAATTAATCTGCCGATGAATATCCAAGTTCAAAAAAGTAATAAGAATAATACCACATTATATATTGTCATTGTTGTGTATAAGAAAATATGTTGCTATTGGAATTTTGACGTTGCATTCTGGGAATAGCTTAAAATAATAATGTTATTGGATAAAAACTTAAAAGATATACAGATAAACGTATATAGTACAGTACCGATTAACAATCCATCCCCGTCAAAGAAAAATAAAATAAAAAGTATTAACAATCTCATGGTCCATGTGGAAACGTATTCACTCTCCAAACCAATTACAAGTCAACCTTTTGGTCGGGCTTGCACCGGCAATGCAAATGTCCTGAATTGCAATGTGTATCTTTAATAGTATATTTTCGCCCATAGAGTTGCACCAAGCGGTTATTTATTAGTTGCAGTGGCCTTGCGTTAGTATCTGATTCCTGCAAAGGTGTCAAGTTTAAAACGCAAGAAACAATTATATTAGTCTTTTTTTTCATAAGGAGAGTCGTTAATCAAACTGAGATATGATGATTATTGATCTTTGATATAGAGACTACCTAATATTCAACTGCTGATTATATATTGACCCTAATTAATTAATTAAGCTAATATTCTCTCTAATAACTGTGGAGTATCGTTTGATAATTATTCCTAGCTTAATCATGATCCTAGCAGCTGATCACATAGAGGTTTCAAGTTTATATGATGCATGGTTTTACTTTTGTGTCCCAAGGTTACGTGAGATAAGGAACTTCATTTTCACTTACATCATGAACAGCGACTCGAAGCAATCTAACTTGATCCTTTGAAACGGATTGTATCTGATCAAATATTAAACAAGGTTCAAACACAGTAAGATAATGACAATATTTTAAACCAAGTTAAAAAAAAAAGCTACTAAATATCGTTAAACAACTTGAAGTATTAATAAAAACTTGAAGTCTTAAAATATCATGCCACAAATTAAAGAGAGTTAGCTTGCAAATGTACGTACCTTTCTAATGATGGTCCAAGAAACATTCTCGGTGCAAGGAGGAATAGTCGGTGAACCTATATACCTGCAATACTGCTTGTAGAATATTTTGATCTGCCTAGGGTCAACTGCACCCACCACTCTTTCTGCTTCCGTTGTATCAGAAATGGCCTTTAAATGATCCGTTAACTAGAATAAACAAGGGCTAATCAGTTCATGTCCAAGTTCAATTTTTATTATATATATATTAGTATTATTGATGAGACCAAAGATGGCGTTAATAGAAAATTGGAATTGTGGAGAAGCACTTTGGAGTCTAAAGGATTCAAGGTAAGCAGGAGTAAGACGGAGTATATGAAGTGTGAGTTTTCGAGGATTAAAGACGGTGATCAAGACACAGTGCATCTACTTGGGCAAGAGGTACCCAAGAAAGACGTTTTTAGATGTTTGGTATCAATGTTGCAAAAAGATGGAGAGATCGATGAGGATGTAAGTCATAGAATTAGAGCAGGGTGGATGAAATGGCAGAGTGCATCGGGGTTTTTGTGTGACCGCAAGATTCCTCTTAAGCTAAAAGAAAAATTCTATAGAACAACTGTTAGACCGGCAATGCTTTATGGAGCGGAATGCTGACCAGCACATAGGCAACTTGAGCATAAAATAGGGGTGGCAGAAATGAGGATGTTAAGGTGGATGTGCGGATATACGAAGATAGATAAGATAAGAAATGAGGATATTCGACGAAAGGTATTAGTGGTTCCAGTATGTGAAAAGATGAGGGAGCATAGATTGAGATGGTTTGGGCATGTTATGAGACGGCCATTAGATGCTCCTGTCAGAACAAGAGTCTGTTACCAAGAGCTAGATACAAAGAGAGGTAGAGGTCGACCAAAACTTACCTGGGGAAAGGTAGTTAAATAAAACCTAATGGAGTGGGATGTAGATTGGCGGACGGTATATCTTAGGACGGAGTGGAGAAAAACTATAAGTCTGGTGGAGAGTTAAACCCTTTAGTAGTCTATGTTCCAGTTGTTTCCTTGTTTTAATTCTTTTCTTCTTCTTTTCTTTTCTCTTCTCACCATTCTTTTATTTTAACTTTGTTTCTCTCTTTTGTTCTATTTTCGATTTATCATTGGGTTCATCTACCACCGACCCCAATTAATTTGGGTTAAAGATGCTGTTGATGTGATTCGATATGATATATTAGTCTTACATACTTATTCATTTATGCAGATAGAGAGTGACAAACACAGAAATTCAATTTAATTACCGATGACAAGAAAGAATCTGGACTTCCAATCTTGTAGAGTATTCCAATCACAGCAGATTGTCCTGATGGAGTTTCATGCACCATGTGTAACTCTAGATCAAGCCTGCGGTGCAATTGAATCTTTAACTATTTCTTATACATACTGCAGGTATAATACCAGTGTAAATTAGGTAAATAGAAGTGTGGTTGCTTTGTGTTGTATATATATAGAAGAAGAAAAAAATCATGTTCTTTCTATCTAAATATGGATATAAAATTTTGAATAGATATTATTAATTTAATAAATGTATGTTTACCTTTTGTCATCTATGGTGTGTTCAGAGGAAGAATGCCAATGACATTGTTTGAGTACGTACTCAGTTTCATTAATTTGAAGACAGCCTGCTCCAGCAACCCATTCTAGCTGCATTCACACACAAATCACAATAGTAGGTTAATTAGTTGAATGGAAGTTAATTTCTAATTAATTAGGCAGACATGAACACATATATCATTTTTTTATAAACCACAGGAATATTAGACTTAAGTTAAATAAAATTATTATCAATGACAAAATTTTGCCTACCGAATATTTAATATAATCAAGGGATTATATTAAGTTCAAATAATTTTACCTCAATAATAAAACACTCAATAGTATAAGAACATTTCATTGGAAGGTTCTTTGTTATACCTTGGTGATTTCAATAAATATATATAAGTCCTAACTAAATTTAATTAAATTGTTTAATTAGTTAATTTATTTATTCACCTTGATGTCGTGGCCCCTATTCTTAATAGTGGCATTAGAGGGTTGGTTGTTCATCTGAAGCCTCCCTAGATGGGATACTATTTGAACCCTCTCATTCAATAGATCAATAGGCGATTGCATGGATCCATTGTTGCACAAACTCCATTCGGGGTGTATGTCTCCCCAATTAGATGTACCCTCTCTTTTACTGTACAATTTACTTAAAAAATTAAACTCTTCTTTTAAAATTCTCCGTTCAAACTCATATTTTAATTTGGGAAAATCAATTTCAATCACGTTTGTGACGAATCGATGACTTCTTTTATTTTCAAATGAACTGCATGTTCAGGACTCACTGGTTAATTTGCGTCTACATAACTACATTTGACATGAACTACCAGGGAATTCATGAAGAAACTTTTAATAGTTTCGTACTTTCGTTCTTTGAATATTAAAAAATTATATCATATGTAATACTACACATAAAAAGAAAAATAAGGTAGTATTAATTTTAGGGCGTACACTGTACGGATATATGTAAAATTTCTATTTCTATTTATAATTATTTATTTTAAAAATTTAAAAATTACTTATATTATATATAATAATAATTAAATTAATGAGCTTGAAAATTTTTAATGATTTTTTTAATTTACAGAAAAAAAAAATAAATTAAAATTGCTTATCATTAGTTTGATTTTTGTTGGTAGTTAAAATAACTTAATTTTAACTCACCGTTGAATTCAGCCAAATGTAAATTAAATATAATTGTATTTTTTTACAGCCCAATATTATTGTATTTTGATACCGTGAATTTTGACAACTGTCTGAAAGGTATAAAATTGAAGCATATAAGCATACAAATACTCCACGTAAATGTCCTGTGCAGCTCTGTCATAAGTTGAAAAGGTTCAAATTCTTATATATGTTGTAAAATATTGACTTTGTAGATGGACATCAAGGCCTCTTTCAAGCTAAGAAGACTCCTTTCAAGGTTATCCTTATTCTTATCTGCAGATCTACATATCGTTCAAAAAAAAATCAAGTACTTGAAGTTAATTTAAAAGGATTCGTCAGTGCTTCCCAGTTAGGTTTTGAAATTAACTTCCATAGTTAATAAATCAATCAAACCTTTAACCAAACTAATTCACAAAATGAAGGAAGAATTCTTATATATATAGAGAGAGTCAATACAAGTTTTTGAAAAATTAAGTCAATAAATATTTGACATGTCACTATTTTTTATTAAATTAATATGTAATAATTTTATGAGAGAATGCAAAATTATTTATTGATTACTTGTGTTTACACACAATTACGTGTATACCAAGAGTTTTCAAATCTTAAAGTTATGTCTAAGTAATTTAAAAAAAAAAATACCTTTACTAATAACCACAAAATATTATCATTTTTTTACCTTCATTGTGTTTAAAAAAATACTAGAAAAATTTTATTTGATTTTTTTACTATTTTTTTAATTTTTTGAAATGAAAATAAATAAAATATTTATAATTAATAATAAATATGTAACTATATTTTTCTCGTAAAACCGGACGTTCCTATTTAGGGTGTGTTTTTCTTTAAATTTTGGTGAAATATTTTAAAAATCATTAATTTTGAAAGATATGGCTTAAAGATTGTGTTTGGACATAATATTTTGAAACGTAAATAAAATATAATTTATAAGTCTATATATAGAATCAATTTTATCTACTGATAAAAAAAATCAATTCTATCTAATAAAAAAATCATTTCTCCCAAAATCAATTCTATTTTATGCAAAAATAAAACTTTGAAAACAAAAAAAAATACATTTTTTTGAGATTATAAGTATTGTTAACGAGAAGCAATTATGTTTGAACCAGAGAATTATAGATAATAAACCTATGGTTCTAAATGTTTAACGCAAAAACGTACACAAAACTCGAACTCAAACAATATTTAGTGTGAAGAAAATCAATATTCATCATTTGAGCTTAATTAATTTCAACACCAACCACAACTCGGACAAATATTTATTTTTTCACAGAATTATTTATTTTGAGCTAAACTTTTGTTGATATAATTGGTTTTTTGTGTACAATAATAATAATTGAATTTAAGTCCTCATGCATCAATCTTAACTTCTCACCATCAGACCCTTTCTAATAAGTTATTTATTCACATAGTTTTAAGTTCAACTTTAGATTTAAAAGATTTTTACAAATCACTTAAAATAGAGAAAAAATAGTAAAGTGACCGGTAGCAAAGTTTCATTTTGATGGAAAAAAAAAAGTTTTGAAAATGTTTAGAGCAATCTAGGAGTCATAATCAACCCATCCCCAAATGCATGACCAATGAAAGGTAATGCTCGAATTAATTATCCTTGATTTGAAAAATAATTTAATTTTTGGATTTAGGGTTTATTGTGTTGCCATGACCAACCATAAAAGATAGAATTATACTATTTTTTGTGAAAATATATAATAAATTAATCGAACTTTTTGTAAAAAAAAATTGTGTTAAGAACTATGGTTTTAATTAATTAATTAAATATTACTAGGAAGTATTTGGTTTTATTGTTAGATTATATTGAATTCTTATAATAGATACATCAGTGTAATTATCATAAAATATAGTTGCGAAATATAACAAATTAAAAAAATAATAGTGCAATGGAT
Organism: Glycine tomentella; assembly: GCA_007407185.1. Classification (NCBI taxonomy): domain Eukaryota; kingdom Viridiplantae; phylum Streptophyta; class Magnoliopsida; order Fabales; family Fabaceae; genus Glycine; species Glycine tomentella. The sequence goes on from PYAF01006334.1 coordinate 1,292,921, forward strand.
CGAACTCAAATGATAAAAAAAATACTAACAATAAAACAGGTAAACCTGACTAGATCCAAGAGAGAAAAATAATAATAAAGAAATAAAAAACATATAGTAATGGGCTGATAGCCATGAAGGATACTTTGAATTTTTCCTTTCAACAAACAATGGATGCATAAAGAAATATGCTAGATGCAAAATGAAAATCACAAGATTTGATAAAGTCCAACCCATTTTTATTCTCATGTGACAAGATGAAATTCTAAAAGCCAAGGAGCGAGAGGCTTGAAGTCTTTTGCAGGAAATTAATTGGATGATAGAACTTAGAGAATATAATGTTACTTTTGAGCTAGTTTGCAACTGGAAATTTGATTTTCATGTAGTATTATCTAATTGTAGAGTTGTTATTTTTTCTTTTTCAAATTTCATGCCAAGTTTCATTCGGAGGCACATGGATCATGTCGCTTATAGTTTAGCTAGGATGCCAAGATCTTTTTGCTAGCAATCATGTTTTTCAGCATATTTTTCTTAATTGTATTTATTCTCTTATTTTGAATAAAACGATACAAGTATCTTTATCTAAAAAAAACATCAATAATTTATGTGTGTGTGTGTATATATATATTTATTGAAGTGCTATCAGTAATGAGAAAATGTTCGTCTATAGTGGTACTAGCTCGATTCGAGCTCCCGTGGAGGATACCTTGTGTCTTAAACCAAAATAAAGAAAAAGCCAATAATACGGTGGTAAAATAAATTAATAAATATGTTGAATGCAAGTGCTCGTCTCAAAATTTGTCTCGTTTTGTTTTATCATAAATGATAAATCATAAATCATAAATCATAAATTTATCTGACTCTAAAATCCCTCAACATTCGCCTTCTCCAAACGATTCATGCAGGTTGGTTATAAGGTTACTCTTTTTTCTTATTTATTTTTGTTATACTTGTTTTGCTCTAGTTTTTTAATCCCTTCGAACTCCCCATTACGTTGCTTCGTGATCATCGTCTCTGTAATTCTGCTTGCAGTGAATTAGGGTTCGTTTGAATTATTAAGCCGAACTTGTGGCAGGTATGCAGGGATACTCGCATTGGTTCGGAATTCTGATTCTCCACTGAAAGGTGAACCTCCTTCAAATTTCTCTGCATTACGTTTTGTTTGATTTGCCTTGCATTTTGAGCAATACTTCCGTTTTCCCTATTTTCAATTGATAAATTTCACATGCTTGATTTGCCTTGGTGTTACGGGAAGCGATAATACGAATTCTACGTATTGTGCATGCAGTTTTCATGCTTGCATGTGCATATTTCGCTTATCTTGTTCGTTTTTCAATCTGCATTTGCAAGGATTTCTGTATTTATGTAGGTTGGGATAATGTTTCTTGTGGAGATTGATATATTTTCTACATGTAGACAGTTACTCACTTAATTTAGTTGCCTTAGTTTTTGAGATAAGAGTTTTTTTTTTTCCTTGTACTACTTGAGCAAACTCTGACTTGAATGGTGATAGATGGCTGAGGCCTTTCTATTAAAAACGACATTTGTGGACCATCTGATGGTTTCCGTGTCTCCATACTGATATAAAGTATTATTCTGTAGGTCTCACGCACAGTTTTCAGCTAAACAAATGGTAAATGGTACTCGTTCTAGTCACAATGCTAAGGATGAGGAAAATAATAACAGGAGGGTGGTGCAGAATAGTGAGAAAGGAAAAATCAAATCATATCCTAATATATCAGATACAACTGGTGTGAGAAGGTCTCCTAGAGAGACATCATCAAAGAAGAACATTCCTAACCCTTCTTCAAGTACCCGTAAGTCTGGGCGACTTGAAAATATAGCACCACCAGCTCCTGTTGACAAAAGGAAATCTGAAAGGATTAAAAAAAAGATGCCAAGTCCTTTGAGAAGATCTGGAAGAACTAGGAGTCAGTCTTCTACAGGTTATTCTGATTCTAAAAGCTCAGGGTCAGTGAGTTCAGACCCTAAGCCAAAAAAAGAGAAGAGTGTGAAACAGTTGATATTTGAAGCTAAGGAAGTAAATGGAACTGAGGAACACCATCTGGAAACACCCCAGGTTAGAGTAAAGAGAATGACTTCTCGTATGTATCGGTCTCTCTTTCAATTACCAAAGGAAGGTAATACAGTGAGATGCCTAGTGTCATTCCTATTTCAACAACTTTGTTTTTCTTTATTGAACCCTGAGTTTTGTTACACATCTAAATGCAATTTAAAGCAGTGCTAACTTGATGGTTAATGTTATGTACATTATGTAATAAAAAAAGTTGTTAAAGGTGCTGGTAATGCCTGGTCTTTCTTCAAGTCTCTTGTTGGCTATTTTGTTTACTTATCAAAGTAAAGATAAGTCAAAGTTTTTCCGAGTGAGGCATGCTAATTATTATTAGGTTTTGTTTGTATTGTCTATCATTTTTAATTGCTTGACTGAAAAGATTTCCTTGCAGAGCCTAATAGGACCGATAAGTTAAATCAAGGTGGCAACAATGGTGGAGGCAAGATTGCTGAGTGCTCTAAAGAGAGTCATGATTGTGAAGAAATCTCCAAGAATGGTGTGCTACCATCTGAAGATGGCAAATCAAAAGAGATGAGAGTTGACATTGGGTTGAGTGGGTCTGTGAAAGATCTGGTAGAAAATAACATGGCTCAAGGTTCATTGGCACCATCTAATGTTGCGCTACCATCTGAAGATGGCAAATCAAAAGAGATGAGAGTTGACGCTGGGTTGAGTGGGCGTGTGAAAGATCTGGTAGAAAATACCATGACTCTAGATTCATTGGCACCGTATAGTGCTGCAACTTATGAGACTGGTCTGGCACCTGAAAGCTTTCACCCTGATTACTGCAGAGAGGAAACATTACAGGTATTAGTGTCAAGCAATTCCATATTGGATGAAGATTCTATCAAGAACAGTGTTGGGGATGTTAGAGGTGAAAACTTGATACCTTCTAAGAGCAAGGAAATCACTGTGGATAAGGATTCAGATGTTTCTGGCATGTTGGCGAAGGGTGACAATTGCAACGTGACTCCTGATGCTAGTAGCCTGTTAAGGCTAGGTGGCAATGTTATGGGGACTGACCCTCCATCTAATGCCACACTTTATGAGACTGGTTTGCTACCTGAAAGGGTTCAGCCTGATTGTTGCAGAGAAGAAACATTACCGTCAAGCTATTCTAAGAATGGTTTGCAACCATCTGAAGATGGCAAATCAAAAGAGACGAGAGTTGACTCTGGGTTGAGTGTGCCTGTGAAAGATCTAGTAGACAATACCGTCACTTTTGGTTCATTGGCACCATCTACTGCTGCAACTTATGAGACTGGTTTGGCACCTGAAAGCATTCAGGCTGATTACCTCAGAGAGAAATGGAATTCCATATTGGATGAAGAAGACTTAATTAGGAACAGTGTTAGGCATGATAGTAGTGGTGAAACATTGGTACCTTCTAAGAGAAAGGGAATCATGGTGAACATGGATTCGGATGTTTCTGCCATGTTGGCTAAGGGTGATTACTGTAACTTGGTTCCTGATAGTGGTAGTCCTTCGCAACTAGGTGGCAACTTGGTTCCTGATAGTGGTAGCCCATCACAACTAGGTGGCAATATTATGGGGACTGACCAGTCATGTTCCAAGCGAATAAGGTACTTGTGACTTGTTTGAATATGATGGGAAACAATTTCAGTATGTCATATATCCCATTTTTCTTGATTTAGTATGACATACCTCTTTTATTATTTCGTTTCTAGAGTATTTTCAAATTCATGAATTATAATCACATTACACCTCTTTTGTTATATTATTCATATAACACATGCTTCTTGATATTTCATGTTTAGCATTGATAAAATTGCAACAAGGATAAAAGAGATAGCAAAGAGAGTTGAATAGTGAGGGAGATTTGAGAATTTGTTAGAATTCCATTATTCCATTGTATTCAAAGTACAGTGATATTATAATTTATATGACAGCTGTATGACTAACTGCTGACTCAGATAGTCTTCATTTGTACATTAGTTGAAATTGCAAATGTATATGAAATGCACGTGAAATGGAACAAGTATATCTCTGTTGTTCTTGCTGTCCATTATCACGATCAATCACGAACTATTTATGAACCCCGAACCTATCAATCACGAACACGATCTATAAATATGTATGGCCACTAACAAATTAAGCCTGAGACGTGTGTTAGACACACTGTCCTTAAGGACTTATCTGCTTGTGGTGCGCAAGTCTCCCAGGATTTAACAGGTTCTTCCCTATAATAAATTAGGGCAACAGAACTATCAAGCTTTTCTGAAGAGAATAACCCAAGATTCAGATAGTGAAAAGTAGTGAGAAAAGATGTGTGTGAGAGAGCTCATTAAAAAACATCTGAAGCATAAATATTTATAATGAAAAACCCAAGACCAAGGCAAAGATAAGATGAGACCTAGTCTAACTGACCAATTCAATAAGACCAAGTCAAACAAAATATTTGTTTTAAAATAAACAATAAATTAATTTAAAAAAGATTTTCTACATTTAATTAAATAGATATGTTAACCTTTTGAAATATCAACAAAATATACAGCTATCTCTAATAAGTTTCTGTTGCCCTTTTAGATTGTGTTGTAGTCAAACATGTTGGTTTTGGAAAGTGTTGGGTATTCTTACCAGTTACTACAGAATTTCTCCTTGGCCACAAGTCATCTGCAGCTCTAGTGTCCCCTTTGCTTCTATTCCCCAAACTCTTGCTAATACTGTATTTGATTGCATAAATATGTAAAAGTATGTGGATGAAATCTTTTGCAGGACTTGTAGCATCCGCACCTTGTATTTGTTGACCACTCCATGATGATTTACCTGCATTTTGACTTATTAGGTGCTTTCAGGCCTAAATAATATGTTCTTTTCTTTGCAGGTTGGATTATAATCCTACAGTCAGGGAGTCTTGTATCCCTTCTGCAACTGAGGTTGGTTCGATTCTTTGTTTCTCATTGTTAGTATTCTGCACGTTATGTCATCTGTGACTGAAGTAGTTAGCTTCTATTAGAAGTTATCTGTAACGAAAGCAGTCAGCTTCAGTAAGAAGTTAGGATCATAACTGAATCAGATAGTTGTTAGAAGGGTATTTTTCAGTTATCTACAACCGCAGTTAGATCCTTCTATAAATATCAAATCTCTGTCAGTTCAATTGTAATACCATTTCTCACAATTACAGAGAGCTCTGAATCTGTCCCTCAGATTTTTCAAATTTTGGTCTAGTTTTCTTTCACTTTGTCGAGGCTGTTAAACACTAATGATCATTCTCCTCCCCTTTAATTTACTTAATTTTTGTTACAAAAGGCCTTAAAGTGTATATCAAGCTCAAACGTATTAACTAACATCTAGCATGCATGTGGGCCACAAATATTTATCCGGTGAAACAATGTTAATTATAGAGTACAGATCAATAATTACTTAACCATGATCTGGAATCCTAACAAAAGAACCTGTTTCCTTAAATCACAAATGGTAAAGTATTTTAAAACAATAGTTAGTAACAACGTATATATATGTGTGTGTGTGTGTGTGGTAGTTTTTCTTTCTTTCAATATTTATTTATGCTTATCTGTGGGTAAGTCTTTGATCTCTTTGTATTTGTCATCAGCTTCAAGATGGACATTATATTGATGCAAGCATGCTGCAGAAGGATTCTCAAATTGATAATGAAAAAGAATCTTGTTTAATAACTAATTCCAATAGCAGTGTTACTCAACTGAAGGAGAGGTTGTCAAGTCATATTGGATACAGATGCAAGTCTGACTCCTGTAGGTTTGTTGAGTATTGGGTTCCTGTGCAAATATCTAATCTGCAGCTTGAACAATATTGTTCTATTTTACTTTCAAATGCTTCAATTCTTCGCTCCTCATCAAAGGTTGATAGTGTTGAGGCAGTTCGTGATGTTCTTATTTCTACCCGAAAGGTTAGGTTGTACTTTCTGAATAAGTTACATGCATTACATGATATCAAAGACAATATAAAGTTGATTTAGGTTTAGACTCTAGCTGTTTTATGCTGCAATATTTGCTGCACTATCTTAATTATTAGATGTTTAGTGGTAAACTGTTAATAATTTCTTACTAGTGAGTGATATATTTATAATTTGAGTATGGCGTCAAATATAATCAATTGGTACATGCTTGATTAATTAATAATTGATATGATTTTAAATTGAATCTATTTTAAGTTTAAAATCTTGTTCTGTATATTTTATGATGCTGTTTTGGTGTTGCTAATTGAAAATTATAATGAATTTGATAAACATGTATTTTTTATAGTTGATTTGGTGTTCCTTTACTTTTTTTAATTAACTCCAAAGCTGTCAAGTGTTCGTAAATTTTCTTAACAGTTTCATTTCTTGTTGTGGTATTTCTTGACAGTGTTGTAGTCATCCCTATCTTGTTGGTCCGGAACTGCAACCTTCTCTTAACAAGGGTCTCGAACCAATTGAGTATCTTGATTTTGATTTGAAAGCAAGTGGCAAGTTGCAACTTCTTGATTCAATGCTCGAGGAGTTGAGGAGGAATGATTTAAGGGTGCTCATTCTTTTTCAGGTACACATTTTGCAGACTTTCTTGTCTTCTGAATACATACATTACATCATCATCTATTAGTTTCTTTAGCTTCATAGTTATCAATCCCCAATCAATGGTGAGGAGAGGATGACCTAAAAAATGCTGTAGCAGATGACCTTCATATCAAAGATTAGATACAGAACAATAATTTTTATTTATATTATACATGCATAAATGCTAAAAAAATATTCAAAATTATCAACGTGCTCATAATCAACTGGCATGAGAACAATGGAATAAAGTAAAAAAAAAAAATGGAATTAATAGAAAAAAACAGAACACATTGGATATGTGTGAACAGGGACAAAAAGAGTTGAAAAATAAAGTGTGAAGGCTTGCAAGCAAAGAGCAGAGTGAACAGAGATATCTGGATGCTGGAGAGCAGGGGGTCTATTGGATAATACTGGGGTTGGCTGGAAACAATGCTTGTGAGCTAGGCCAGATGTGAGACATGAAACAGAGGTTATACTTTTTTTTCTTTTACACAAGTTGATGCCACGATTCATGTGTTTTGCATCAAATCATAATATGTTTGTGATGTAAAAAGAAAGCAAACATGAAAATACCGCAAAAATGGGCTCAATACCTCAGAAAATTGGGGTGCGGGTGCAGGGAGATGGGTTTTGCCTTTGGTGACTGTTGTCACAATTGAATTTCTGTAGCTGCCTTGGTTGCTTTGTTCTACTTCACTACTATAGTGTTCTGTTCTTAAGAGACAAGACTTTATAACTCTAAAGAGCCTAAGAATTTGAAAAGACTAATATTAAAATTCTATTAATTACAACACTCCCCCTCAAGTTGATGAATGGATATCAATCATTCCTTGCTTGCAAGTGAGATCTTGAAACTGCTCTATAGGAAGTCCTTTGGTGAATACATCAGCCAATATGGAGTCCTGAGGGGACATACATTATATCTGTAAGTCTTCTGTCTAATTTTTCTATGATAAAACGTCGATCTATTTTCATGTTTTGTCCTTTCAAGTTGAACTTGGTTGTGTGCAATGTTGGTGACAAACTTATTATCAGAAAATACTCTGATAGGAGCTTCAAACTTTATTTTTAGGTCATTGAGAATAATCTTCATCCATAACAATTTACATACCCCTTGAGTCATGACTTTAAATTCTGCTTCTACACTTGATCTTGTAACAACTAATTGCTTTTTACTCTTCCATGTCACCAAATTTCCACCTAATATGCAATATCCTATGGTGGACCCCCTATCAGTAATCAACCTTGCATAGTCAGCATCTGTATATATTTCCATGGATAGACTCCCCTTCTTGAGTAGAAGTCCTCTTCCTGGAGTGGCCTTTAATACTTGATAATTCTATTTATAGCTTGAAAGTGTTTTTCTCTTGGATCATATATGAATTGACTAACCACGCTAACTGTGTGATACTAAATCACATTTACTTATAACATAACAATTTTTAGGTTTCATATTCCTGTTAATTGATTTTATTTAGGAAACACTTAGTTACTTAAGTTAAAACCTAGAGCAAAATTTTTCTTTTTCTCAAAATTTAATTGACATCAAATTGCATAGGTAATTAAATATTTTATAAAATATTGATAAAAAGATAAGTCAAAACTTTATCGTACTAAGGCATACAACACACCGACACATCATGCATCTGTAGAGGGCATACAACACTTTTATCAGTATGATTATGGTCATCCAAAGTGAAAAGTACCAGAATCACTGTCATCAAATATATACATGCCCATAAAGATACTGACTGCCACTCTATATGTACAAACAAAATAAAAGGGCATAACTCAAAGCAATATCTACACTAGTACCCCCAAAACAATCCTAAGATCTGCAAAAAGAGAAGCCATTCAAAGAGTCAGAAGACCCATTAGCTAGAAAGAGTCATCGTCGTGGTCGATGTCAGTTGCCTTGGAATCCCCCGTGCTAGTTTAGCACTGTCTGCATGATTGTTAGGTATCTGACCCCTGCTGAGGTTGCTCAAAACTTCTGGAAGAAGCAGAGAGATTCAACCATCCATTCGCCATGCCTGACTCAGACAGGTGAAAACGATTGGAATCCAGAAGAAGAATAAGGAACATGTGCAGCTAACAGAGATAGTGGCAAATAGAAGTACTGTACAAATGGTGCAGGATGGACATCAGCTATCGGCTGATCCTCAGGAGGTGGCAGAATAGGAGCAACTCCCAAATAACCCTCCGGTGGAGTGGTAGTCAAAATCAGTGGTAACTTAATACTTGCAGCAAGTAACCAAATATCAGGAAACAGAGAAAGAAAACTAATAGTAATATACCCACCACAAGTATCCTTGCCAGTGAACTCACCATACTCCCAGACTCCGAGTGGGCTATACTGGATATGCACCCTCCCCATCATTGATAATCATGGGTGGTGGGTGAAACAAGGAGAGGAACAGGACACTGTCAACCAAGGCGAATCCGGCAGAAAACAATGAGGTTAGATGATGTCAAGAGGGTGGTGGGTACATCTCACACACTGATACAAACCCCAAAATTGGATCACAAATTCAGCATCTCACAAACAAATTTCTTTAGGTAATTTTCTAGAAAAATATAGAAAATCAAAAGGAGAAAAATGGATTGAGATAAGAAATGATAGAATACCACAATCCTAAGATGGATAAGTTGAGGGGAAGATTAACCACTTTGAATTTTAGGAAATTCAAAGATAAGAACCAAGAGAGTTTCCTCTCACAAAGCTTCAAAGCTTCATTTCCAAAATGAGTTAAAACTAATTACAATGTCAACATTTTTCCTATTATACGATAGACCTAAAGTCCACCAAGACCCATTTGACACATAGGCCCAACAAACTAAACACAAAATTACATAACAAAAGAGTCCAACAAAGGCCCAACACCAAAATTAGACAATTCCTTAATCTACTATTTGATTCTAATGTAGCTTCAAGCCACCTCTTTTTAGACCTCTATCACACACTCAATGATGCCACCTAAAAAGCGGTGTATGTGGGTGCATGAAGCAGAATCTGGTGGTAGAGCTTGGTGGTTTGCCTTGTCAGTAGTCTATGTTATGGATGGAGGCTTTGTCTTGGTCACCTGAGAGCTACCGATAGTGGGCCAGTGCTCACAGCAGCTGAAACCCAATGAACTGAACTCTGAGTGTCCAAGATTGAGAAAGAGAAAAGATTCTGATTGTTTCTCTTGAATCTTGATACAAAGTTGAGAAAAGAATGACATGAGACATAAATTTAGGGATAACAATATCATATTTATATACAAGGATGAGACAATCAATCCATAAATTTAGGGATTAGAATCAATCGTTCTAGGGTAATAATGGCAAGAGTGGTGAATTTCCTTAATTACATAAATTTCAATATAATCTGATTATCCCAAATATCTCAACGCACATTATCATTCTCTAATTAGAGTTATTTTCTTTTTGTATATTTTGACATGTTCTTAATTCTCAATTAGTCAATTTTTCATCTGTTTTCTTTAGTTATGAAAATTGTTTGGGATTGTATGAGTGAGGGCTATCCGAAAAGCTTGTTAACAAGAATTTTTCAATAGATACAATCTGACTAAGGGCTGTAGGTCACATTTTTTCTGTTTATGTCTGTTTTAGCTGTTTTCTTTGATTTTCTCATTTGTATGCGTGTCTGTTAGTACATGAGATCATGGGAAGATAGTTCATTGACTTGTGTTAGTTTAATGTTCAATTTACAGTCTATTGGAGGTTCTGGAAGGGTTATAGGAAATTATTTGGAAGACCTATTGCGACCAAAATTTGGTTCAGATTCGTATGAACGGATTGATAAAAGTCTTCCGTCTTCCAAGAAGCATGCCGCCATGAAGAAATTTAACGATAAGAACAACAGACGATTTGTGTTTTTGTTGGAAACATGTGCTTGCCTTCCAAGCATCAAGTTGTCATCAATTGATTCTATAATTATATTTGATAGTGATTGGAACCCAATGAATGATATAAGATCCCTTCAGAAAATAACAATTGATTCACAGTTTGAATTGATAAAAATATTCCGTTTATATTCATCTTTAACTGTTGAAGAAAAAGCCTTAATCCTTTCTAAGCAATGTAAGATATTTGACATCAATTCACCAAACTGGACTATCTTTCATATGCTGTTGACATGGGGTGCTTCTTGTCTATTTGATGAATTGAAAATTTTTCATGATGGTGAAACTTCTGCATCAAATGTGAAATCCTTGTTTGGACAATCACTTTTGAAAGAAGCAATGCATGAGTTCTCATCCCTACTATCTCAGGATGGAGAACATATTGGTTCAAGCAACTGTTCAACTTTATTGAAAGTACAGCAAAATGGGGCAACATACCATGCAAATTCTTCTTTGCTTGGTGAGCTAAAATTTAGGGTACTTGGTGAAGAGCCAAACCAATTTTTTTGGACAAAGCTTTTGGAGGGAAAACAGTTTCAGTGGAAGTACTTAAATAGTTCATCTCAGCGAAGCCGGAAGAAAGTTCATCATTTTGATGGTTCAGTCAATGGGCCTGATCTTGTAAATGAAGGAGCATCTAAGAAGCGCAGGAAAATTAGCAATAATACTGTTGAACAGCCTTCTTCAAAATCTGAAGATGAAAAGTTATCCAATGGAATCAAGGCAGGTTAGTGGCTACATTTGTTACTTCTATTTTGTTATGACCTTTCATCGAAGTTGACAAATAGTGAGAATTATTGTAAACCTTTTTTGTTTTTATGATAACCTTTGAAACCATTACATACTTTTGCAGGAAAATCTGGAGATTTATTGGGTAATGTTTCTCAATTCTTGCTTAGTTCAACTACTTGTGTTGGTAATCCATTTCATGTCAATTATGGTCCATACTCATTCTGTTTGCTTGATCAAATGACAGATAGATCTCAAGGAAATAATGCTGAATCTGAGAAAAAAAGTAGACAGCATGATGAGCAGAGGAGCTTACTTCTTTTGCTGAAGCCAGAGATCAGAAAGCTTTGTGATGTTCTTCTTCTTCCAGTATGCAACATGTTTTCTCTTTGTTAAGTTTTATTTCTGTTGTACCGCTCTGGTCCTTTACCCTTGGTGTGGTTGCATTTTAATTACCTGATTGTTTGTGTTGATTAAATGTGATTGTATACAAGTATTGGCAGTTCAGCAACATTATTTAATGTAAAAGGCCTTCAGAATTTTGTTGATTTGATAGTGTTCCTGTTGAGATTCTGATATTGGGATAGATTACTAAATCTTCCTTTAATGTTGTTATGTTGGTATGGTGTGAAACTTGTGATTTTAGGCTTATAATGAAGTGGGAATGAAATGCTACTGATATGAAATTGGAAAAAGCTAAGGTTGAAGGGAAAGAGATTCGATAAATTGAATTATCTTTTACTGGAATTTCTGATTGTCTGTTCTGAAGTAATCTTTGCTGGGTAAAAACCTCATAGAGTTTGAGAGAGAGATTGAAGATATTATTATTGATTCAGAATGAAAAGTCAGTTACAACTGATTCTGTTTCTCTATTTATAGAGAAAACAGATGTGGTTACACTTAGCCTGACTAAGGCTGTTAATTAACCATAGTTAGTTGCTGCTCTAACAGAATAACAGAAATAACAGAATCACAGCTGTTCTAACTGAATCATAATTGCTCTAACAGAAAAACATTTGCTCTAACTGAATCATAAAGTAAAACTTACTTAATACACTAATAAAACCCAACAGTGATGTATCAATTGGGAAATTAGGAGGTTTAAAATTTGAACTAATAGGACTAAGGAGATTGCTTAGAGAAGTGGAAGGAAGATAATGGATTGGAAATGGTAACTAAGGTAAAGATGTCAATAAATTTTGAATTAATCATAGTTGTAGACTTTTTTTTTCCTTTTCTAGACCTAACAGGTCCATGTTTTTTATGAATATCATTATAATTATAAAGTAATGGAAGGAAATAAAGGAGAAAAAAGTTAATGAAATCTTATCTATGTTATTGATCTCTGTTGCTGATTTCTCTAGGGTGTGTTGGTCATTGTTTAGTTTTGTTGGAGAGTGCTTTTGTGTCATTGATGGATTAATTGTGTTAGATTATGAAACATTTGACTAATGATTACATTGAAATACGATATGGATGATGACTTAACTATTATTATTGACACTATGACTCATTATCAAGAATGATGAAGCTGAGCCTAAGGAAGGTGGAATTTTGTATCCCAATGATTTTGACATTGAAAATTAATTTTACCATCAATTCTTCTAATTTAACCCTGCATTCCCCCAAGGAATTATTTTTATAATTTTGTATATCATAATTGGTTTGGCAAAATTTGTATTTGTATATGTCAATATGACCTAATCTGAATTGATGTTCTGGTGACATCTGTGTAATGCAGGATAACGTCAAGAGAATGATTGATAATTTTCTTGAATATGTTATGAACAATCACGATGTCAATAGGGAACCGTTTTCAATATCACAGGCTTTTCAATTATCTCTGGTAAGAATATTTTCTAGCATTTTCTTGTATTGCATTCTTGTTCCTTCCTTTTGCTGCCTTATCTTTTTCTGTCTGGCATAGCTTTTGTTTTTTTTAAAGAAAATTGATCCTTTTTTCTTGATTGTTTTTACAGTCTTGGCTTCTTTTTCCTTTCCTGCAGTAACATTTTGTGGAAATTTTCAAACTTGAGTATGAGCACTGCATTATGTACTTATTACTTGAAATAATCTGATTTTTTAGGCTAGAATTACAGTACAAGGCATGGTCATGAACCATCTCAAAAAAGGCTTAAGCTATTAGGTGAAGACATATTAATGGCTTTATATTTGTGGAAGAATGAGAATTTTTTTTTCTGAATTTGCTTGATGCATCTTCCACCCAGCAGAATGGTCTATTTATATTCAAGAGTATTACAAAGATAGTTTATGCTAAATCAATTTACTAGAGAGCAATTTAGATACTACTACTTCCTAAGATGCATTGAATCTAGCTATACCAAGTATCTAGGCTACTTGAAAAAATAAACATTAAAGAAACTTACATTTCCTAAAATGCTCCTATTTCAAACACTCTCAAGCTGGAAAATAGATGTTTTCCATTCCTAGCTTGCATACAATTCTTTCAAAATCTGAACTTCATAATCCTTTGGCAAGAATATTTGCAAGTTGACTTTGTGAAAGCACGTAGGTAGTACAAATCAAGTCGCATTTGAGCTTTTCTTTGATAAAATGCCTATTCGCTTCAACATGCTTCATTCAATCATGGTGAACTGGATTATGAGCAATGCTTATGGCTGATTATCACTGTAGAGTTTCATAGGTCCATCCTCTTAAGCCTCAAATCTTCTAATATAATTTACAGCCAAAGTTGTTAACAGATACCTTATGTCATAGCTCTGAACTTAGGTTCAACACTAGACCAACATTTTGTTTTTTATTTCTCCAAGTTACTAAATTTCCTCCAAGAAAGGTGCAATATCCAGTAGCAGACCTCCTGTCAGTCACTGACCTTGCATAGTCATCATAAGTGTAAACCTCAAGAATTCTATTCCCATTCCTTTTATATAAAATTCCTCTTCCCAGGGTTCCTTCAAGGTACTGCAAATTCTGAGTGGCCTGTAAGTGGACTTCTCTTGTGAAGTGCATAAATTGACCAACCAAACTTAAAGCAAATGCAGTATCTTGCGTTGTGCAAGACAGATTAGTTTTCCAACCAAATGCTGATACATCTCACTATCCACTGCTGCACTATCATCTGAATTACTCAATTTAAGGTTAGAATCTATGAGGGTACTTGCAGGTTTAAAGCTGTCTTGTCTAGTTGTCTTGGAGCAAATTTGTGACATTTTTGTTTAGATATGAAAATACATTTCTTGGAGTGAGACACCCAAAAAATACTTCAGCTTCCCAAGAGTTTTCATCTCAAAATCATTTGCTAGAGTTTGGCAAAAGACTTGTCCTTCCCATCATCATCGGTTACAATAATATTCCCACATATACTAACAACACAGCCACTCCCCTTGAAGTCAAGTGGTTGATGAATAAAGTGTGGTTTCCTTGACTTTGTTTGTACCATATGACAACCTTAGGGAATCTTTGAAACAATACTCGGGGATTGTTTTAATGCCATTTTTAGCCTGCAAATAGAATTGGCAGAAACACTGTTGTCATATCCCGGTGGGATCTCCATATAAATTTCCCCCTCAAGCTCCCCATATTAGAAAAACATTCTCCATGTTAAATTATTGTAATTCCTGGCCGTAATTGGCCGCAATAGATAGTATAACCCGGATTTATTTATCTTTGTAACTGGGCAAAGGTCTCTTAGTAATCAATTTCGTAGGTTTGTGTGAAATCTTTGACTACTGAGTACTGACCTTGCTTTGTACCTCTCAAAGCCTTATACTCAGTTGTAGATGCAGATGACATTTATCTGTATTGAAGGGATGAAGATGTGCAAGAGAGAGATAGACACAAAATATTGTTGTACAAACTATTGTATAAATTGTTGTACAAATAACATCTCTCATTTTCTTTAGGGGGTTATTAAGGAATTTCGCTCTATTTTTCTCTCTTGCTTACAATCTGGTTAATAACCCAAATACAAGATCTAATCTTACTACTTGGAGTTCAATTATGTTTTTTTTTTTTTTTTTTGTATATTTTTGTTATGAGTATGTAAAATAGTATTGTGAATTGGTTTCCAGGACTCTTGTTTCCCCACCTCTTGTAGATGCATTATTCACCTAATTGCATTTAGGAGAAATGCTAGCGACACTATCTCTTACACTTTCCTTGATTGGTTGAAATTTATTGCAAATCACCAATTCTAGGGGTCCCACATCACATTTGATTATTCTCTCTCCTGATTTAAATGTGGAACCCGCCAAAATTGGTGATTTGCAATAAATTTCAACCAATCAAGGAAAGAGTATTAGAGAGAGTGTCACTAGCCACTCCTCTTGCATTCAGTATGTGTCAACTGGCTTTTGTAATCTGGGGAGGGTTTACTACCTAGATTTTCCCCCTGCATTTTGGGGGTAACCTATAATCCATCCAAATCTTTGGCCCCTTAATTCATGTTATTTTCATGTATTAGGTTGCCACAGGTTTGTCTTTGGTGCTACGTGTTTTTGTAATGGTACTACTTGTACTATGATCTTTCTTTATATATATATATATATATATATATATATATATATATATATATATACTTATCTTTGCTGATCCAAAAAAAAAAAATAGTATGTGTCAACTGATACCATCTTTCCTTTTATTGTGCAAATTTCAGTGTTGGACTGCAGCTTCTTTACTGAAACACAAACTTGACCCCATTGCTTCTCTTATACAAGATTTGAACTTCGAGTGTAAGAAAGAAGAGGTGGACTACATCTGTTCTATGTTGCGTTGTTTGAAGAAAATATTTTTATATCGTACAGGAAATTATCATGATACCGGTTCTCCAAAAACATCTGGACCATCAAACCGGGCATATTCCTGTACAGGAGTTGCACGAGAGGTTGAACTGTTCAAAAAAGATATGTCCAAAAGTATTAAAGAAATTCAGAAGAAGTGTGAAAAGAAGCTGAAGAAGCTACATATTTTGCAAGAAGAAGAGAAGCAAAGGTTAAGAGCAGCTATTGAGGAAGAAAAGGCTAAATTTGACGAAAGGTACAAAATAGAGTCTGCTGTTATTCGATCCTGCTCTCCCAATGATGTGACAAGAATGGAAAAGCTCAGGGTTTTGAATACTGAATATGAAAAAGGAATTGAAGAACTAAAACTTCACCATGATTCATGTCTCAAGGATCTCGAGGACAAGCAATTAGCTGAAATACAGAAGTTTCAAGATAAGGAGGCCGCTTGGGTAGAAGATGTGAAATCTTGGGCAGACAATGAATATCTAAACATAGTTGCTTCAAAGGAACTTGGAACTGGGGTTGAATCCTTGCAGACTTGTGATCAAGTACTGCCTGACAATGGTCTAAAAAATCATTTGGCAGGTACTGCTATGAATCCTCTTTCATCCATGGAACAAAAATCTGATGGAGGTGCTGTAAATGAACTTTCAGATAGAGAAGTAAGACTGAGTAATGGTCCAGATAACAATACCCTTTTGAGTCCACGGAACCAGAATTCTGGAGGCTCATTAGATGTCCCAGGTTTAGATAGAGTTTTATCACCAAGGGCTTGTCAAGCTGCAAGTTCAAGTGATGGTCCGAATACAATTTCCATTTCAAATCCACTTTTGGAGCAACAAACTACTAACGGAGTCCCTTTGAGTATTCCAGCAGTGGCTGATTGTCATGATGATATAGAGCATTTAACAAATGCTGTGTTGGGGGATAAAAGAACCACATCAGACCAGCAGGAAGGAGCACCTAAAACCATGACAGAATTGTCCCACGGGACTCCAGTATCTAGAACAGTTAATGTCATGGATCCTCCAGAACAAGTGCAGCATTTATCTGTGGAGTCCTCTCCTCACCATGATACATCTGGGGAAATGCTGCATTCTTCTGAACAACCTGAACTGGTATCTAGTGCAGTTGATGTTGCACCAGCTGATCAATCCAATCATGTTTCACTGATCGTGATGCCTGTAGAGCAGGTGCAACAAGTACCATCTGCAGAGCTCCCTTCTTCCCATCCCGATTCAACTAATTTACCTTTCACAACCGAACTTGAACATCAGCCAACTGTGGTTCCAAATCAAGATGTGCAACCTGATTCAAATTTGGAACTTTATTCACATTCACATGAAGTTGTTGTGCACCCTGCCTCAAATTCAGACCCTAATACAGTTACACCGAGTGAAGTAAGAGTGCAATCTGCAGACACAACAAATTTGTCGACTCCTTTGGAGATAAATTATCAACATATGCAAGCTGAAACCCATTCAGCTTCCAGAATGGTGCATTTAAGCTATGATCCACTCAACAATGAATTGGATAGAATACAAAAAGTAACAGAACAAACAGTGAAAAACTATGAAGATAAGGTTAGGTTCTGGTTTACTTATATTTCATTGCTGTAATGATTTTAAGGTTTCACCTTTTGTGATTACTATAATATTGTTCTTGCTGGAGCAGAAATTGCAGTTAAAAACTGATTTTGAAAAGGAATTAGAGGAACTCCGCTGGAAGTACGATGTTAAATTTCAAGGAATTGATGTTGAATTTAAACAAAGAAAGACGACTTTGGATACAAATCGTAATGTAGTTCATATGAATAAGTTCTTGGCAGATGCTTTTAGGTCTAAATGCTCGACTCTTAAACCATCTTGTATAACAGGAATGCTGCCAGGTATGTTGGTTTTTTTTTAGAGATCTAAATTTTACTGTTGCTTTTATTGCTCTGACTTGACATGTCAAGAAAATCTAATCTCACTTCAGAGATTTTGGTGTTGGCACCTTCTGTTTTCCTTTTTCGTAGGCTAAATTATAAATCTGTAATTTTTTGGGAAAAAAAAGTCAGTCTGAAACTAATGAATGCTATATAATGATGGTATTGGCAGTTTTTTTCACGGTCTAGGGAATTATTATAATATCGGGAAAGGTGACAAGTTTATGGTCTTATATATGTACTTTTACGCATGTCTGAGTGTTTTTATGTATTCCGCTTATTAGCAGACATGCATATAAGTACATAACTAAATGTGGATGCTTGCAGCACTGGGTATTCAGTTTTTGAGTCTTTCCTTACGACTGTTTTAATGTCAGATTCAGGTTTCGCACAGCAGCAGTTGCTTCAGCCTTCAAGACAACAAAGTGCTAGTTGGCGTTCCCTGCTTGCTGGTTCTTCTTCGTCCACAACGACTAGCTCTCAGCATTTGGTAACACCTATACGGGCTGGTTACAGTGCATCAGGATTTTCCCCCAATGTTTCTGCAAGATCACCAACTATTAACACCATCTCTTTGCCAGTTGGAAATCCTCAAGCTGGTGGTTGTCAGATACGAGCACCTGCACCTCATCTCCAGCCTTATAGACAATGACATAGCCTTTTCTTTTTCTTGTTTTCTCTCCCTAGTTGGGAGAGATTCTTACATAGTTTTGGCGGGAAAAATATTGTAGCACTGATGCTGATGTCAGTAGTTTTTGTTTTTTTTTCTTTCTTTTCCCAACGCTTTGTTCTAATTATAGATATATTAAAATGTATATGTGTAATTAATTGTCTGCCAAATTTTCTCTGGCATGCAATGAATCATGAATGGCTGGCTGGCCGTTAAGACGAAGCATGGTGAATTGGTGAACTGACCGCAATTCTAGAAACGTCTAGCAGAATTTTAGTATGCAACTAAACAGACAATACTAGAAACACAGTTCCTGGGTGTGTGACGGGGAAACATTATTAAACTGGCTGCAAAAATTTTTACATTTAAATTAGAAAATCGGAGCTTAGTTTATTATATCCTGGTAGCATTTGTAACTTGTATTCTTGCTAGAATCAATTGGAAAATTTGACTAACATGGTGTAGCATAATTGACAAATAATCTTGTCTTCTAAATGTTATTAGGTTTGATTTTAGTTTTTTGAGTTTGGTACGTATAAAAAGGTATATGTTGAGTAAGATTAATTCTTTAAATAAATTTTAGTATTTGGAGGGATTAATTTTTAACTTAAATATGTTTTTACTCCTTTAAATTTGAATAATTATTTTTTTAGTCTTTAAAAAATCTGTTTTTATTAGTGATTCAAATTTTTGAAAAATTACTTTTAATTCCTTTCATTTTTTTTTGATAATGATGTTACAATTTGTGATGATTTTATGTTGTCATAAATGTTTTTTTAATTTATTTTTTAAAATGATTTTTTACAATTTAAAACCATCCAAATATATAAAAAAAAACATAACAATTTCACATTTATGTTTTTATTTTTCATCTTTAAAATCGTTAAAATATGTAAAACATGATTATCAAATCATATGAGTAAAGTATTTTGATGGTTTAAAGTTGTCAAATATCATTTTAAAAATTTTGATGGTTAAAAGTCACCATAAAACATGAAACTATGAATATAATGGACAAAGATGGACTAAAAATAACTTTTCAAAAATTTAAGGGATTAATAAAAATGTTTTTTAAAAATGATTAAAAAAACAATTACCCAATTTAAAAAGGTTAAAAACATATTTAATCTTTAATTTTTTTATTTCTAACCTTATACTAATCTTGATTTACTGGAAAAAATAGACATTTTATTGATGTCTGTAATTTGACGTTTGATGAGGTTTTCAAATTTTGGTTCCTATAGGTATATCTAACAATCGACATCGTGCTTGTTTTCTATTGTTGTGCTCGTATAGGTATATCTAACATGCTAGAGGATAGGCTTGGCAAAAGAATGTTATATTGCCCTTGACTATTAATAACTAAATAACATGCTGTTCATGTAGTATTATTAATTCAATTTCGTTAATGGTGAAAAAGATTTTAAAGATCAAAATAAAGAAATGTCGAATGTGTATTATACGCAGGACTACATGTAATAATCGAATGTGTCTTCAAGAAACTTGACCCAATAAGGAGAAAAACCTAAGTTATAGAAACATCAATAATTTATGGTCGGATTCAAGTTGGACGGGGACGAAAGTGATTGCTAACTTTAAAATTAGAATAATGCACCGATTTATGAATATCGATTAATTTAGATATTAAAATTATAAATATGCCATTTTTTATATTATTAAATGATGGTTCATGGTTACGTTTTTGAGCTGGAAATGATGATTTGGAATATCACCCTCTGTATGTCAAGAGAATGGAAAAATTGGATTAGTGATTGCCTCTCCTTTTTTCGGATACCAAACCCTAGCCATTCTCTCCTTCATAATGTGTCAAATCAGGATTGTTTCAAAAGTGTACTTCTTTCGATTCCTTCGCATATTGATAATTGAATTTGTCAATATATTATACATACTCTTTGCAGATTTGTTCTGGTTTCTTTGGCACGCTCCACGCTGCATATATGACTACGTGGACACTTTCAAAAGATTTGCTTATGTATTTTTCAAATCGTGGAAGATTCTATTGAATATTAAGCTATTACCTATTAGGTGTATTTAATTATTATTTTTAAAAAAAAAAAACATCTTATAATGACTATATTTTATTATAAAAAGCATGTGTCTTCTAATTATTTCTATGAATTACATCTTTTTCTATTCCATTCGTATCATTAACATGAAGTTATATATTTTTTCATTGAAAAAAAAAGCTTGCACTTTAATTTAAAAATCATAAAAATAATTGTAATAATTTAATAAAAGGTTTATATTGAAAACTTAATAAAATTAATAATTTTAACAAAATATGTTATTAATTAAAAATTCATTTTATAATTCATTTTTAATCTAAAAAAATATCGGGTCACCAATATATCATAAGTGAAATAGAATTTAAATTTGTTAAGATTTCATGTTTAAATCTTATAAATAAAAAGAAATATGATTAAAAAGAAAGATTATTAAAAGTGATTGGTTAAATTTTCTCTGTCCTGTATGTAAGTAAAAAATATAAGTATTTGTGACTTGAATGCAAAAATTGTTATGGATTAAATTATAAAGAAAAATAAAAAAATGAAGATTTGTGAACAATGAGGATATCATTTGAAAATGGACGAAGATTAATCGACACAAATTGATTGATACTTTATACTTAGAACATGATGATTGATGACCCTAAAAATAAATATTGAGTCCAGGTGAATTGGTGATAAAGTCAATGAACAAATAACATTTTAAATTTGAGTTTTATAAATAAAAATGGAGGGATTATTACACTATGTTGATTCTTAAGGATTTTAATATTATCATATATTATTCATGTATATGAAAGGAGATATAAAATTGGCTTTTGTAATAAATAAGAGAAAGAAGAAAGGAATAGATTACGATTTTGAATCACCTAGCTGTAACAAATTAATAACAAACATTTTCTGATAAAAAAATAAAACTATCATATATATCAAAAAGTGGGATGTGATGTAATTTGGCTGCATAAGGCCCACTCGCGTAAGCCTACATTGACAAAGGATCAGACCAGTCTGTTCCGCACTCTTACATGGACCTTATAAATTGGATCCGCAGGCCTAATTTCTTTTATATAAAAAAAACTACAATTTCAACAAAGTCTCAAAAAACATATGTTCCACGGGCTAAAATTTTGAGATTCACCAAATTCATGTAAAAGAACTCAAAGTTTAATATTTGTATTGCCATATAAACCGGGAATGAAACGATAACTACATCCACCATATTCATTCATAAAGCATATTGAATGGATATATATTGTAAACTTTTGAAGAACAAATCCATTAACAATCCATTAAATACATTCACCATATTCCACCATGTTTGCCTACTTTTTTGGGCAATCCATTAACTTTCACAACCAACACACTCCCACCCTACCATTCAATTTTGGCTAATCTTTTTCCCAGCATCCATTTAATTTTGACAACCATCTCATACCTATAATACCAGTTAACATTCATTTCAACCCCCTTTTCTCACTGTACTAGTCAGTAACGATATGTTCTCCACTACCTATATCCTATCACAAATTATGAGTGCTATATGCAAAATTAGTTTTTAACTATTTTTTTAATATCTATCTCACCTATAAATACTTAAATAAACTTACAATTGTGCTGTAACACTTTTAATAAAAACAATTTGCTTGAAGAAATTATTTTCTCATAATAATGTGTATAATTAATAAGTATTTCCTCCGGTCTCAATTATAAATAACAAAAAAAATCTCAAATATAAATAAATTTCACTTATTTATGATTTATTTAATGAGACTATCTCTAAAATAGACTTTGTTTAATAAGACTAATTTTTTTTATATTTAATTTCAAGTTTCAATGAAGAATAATTTTTAAAAAATATTTTTATATTAAAAATAATATAATTTAATAAAATTAATTAATCTTCTTAATATATATATAAAATATCTTTTTTTTACTTATAATCGAGACCAATGAAAATATGTAGCAAAGAAAAATAAAATAAGATAATTAATGCGATAAAAATTGTTACTATTATAAAAATCTTACAGTACATCTGTACATGAATAATATAAGTCATAGTTTATCAATTATTTTTTTTTTCAAGAAAAAAGAAGATTATTAATGTTTTAAAATAAGTAGTATCTGACTCATCCACTCAACCAAAAGACACTGAAGAAGTTGAAAAAATTCACCTCGTAATTTCAGGAACACAACTAATATAGACTTCTCAACAACCCCAATTGAAGACGAAAGATCTTAACCGAAAAAGAAAGAAAAAAAGATGAACAAAGCCACCATCAGACTCACACAATCACATTAAAAACAGACAAGCCATGATATTCCTCAAACTTCCACGTATGCCTTACCCGAGACTGAAAGAGAGGCTTTCATTTCATCCCTACGAGAACTATGACTAAACTCACAAGTTTTTTCTTAAATTATACAAATATTTGTTAATGTAAATAAAACTTATAACAAACTAAAATAGAAATATATAAAAGTAAATAAGTAAATTATTATAATTACTAATATTAAAAAATCACAAAAGAAAATATTTTAAGAACAAGTATAAAAAAAAATGTTTTCATTCTTTATAATTGACTTTATTTTATTATTTTTGTAATCTTCAAATTGTGTTGTGCGAGCATGTCACAAAGATTTAATTGTGTCAATTTTAATGTTATTTTATCAACTCAACTAATTAAGATCATAAAAAAGAAAACTCTACCAATTAATAAAATAAATTATCGTATTGCAGTATTATACTAATCTTTATTTATTAGACAATCACTTTAATGATTAGACAACTATAGAGCATTTATAATGCAGAGTTATTTATCATAATTTTATGGATTTTATAATTTTATATAAATTTAAGTATTTTAAATAAAAATTCACTCAAATGTTAAAATTACTAAGTGAGTGTTTATATTAATTTTGTTTGTTCTATGATGGTTGAAAATATGTTATTTATTAAATTAAGCAAGTTCATGTCACATGGTATACTAAAAAAAAAAAACCTTAAACAACTATTGTAAATATTTTCAATGGAGATGCTTTATGGAAGGAAGTACATGCTTAACAATAAATTCATAAATTATTCTAAGAGCATCTTTAGTGTAATAATTCATTTTGGATTCTTGTCCACTTTTATGAATTCCATGATATCACATAGAATACAAGAATTTTTTTCATTTTTGCTCTAGTGATAAAATTCAAATTGAGTTCTTAAATTTTACTTGCACAAAAAAATAAAATATCTCTTTTCTCTCAAATGACATTAAATTTATTGACAAAAGTGGACTTATTAAAAGTTTTCTCCTGAAATCCAACCTCCCTCAAGAATTCTTGAGCAAAAACAAAAGTAGGTCTAACAAATATGATTCTTGAGCAAAAATAATAATAGATTTGGCGGACATGATTCTTGAGCTTAAAAACCTAGTTTAAAAAATCCCTATTAAAAATATTCTAATAAGCCTTTAAATGTGATGTTGAACTAAGGTAATGTGTGGTCTATTTTTTTTTTCAAAAAAAAATTATTTTAAACTTATAATGATTACTTTTAGTATATGATATAAGTTATTTGATATTTTTTTTGTTATACAGTTTTTTCAAAGCTAAAAATCATTTGATAATGTTACGGGCGCAAATATGCCATATTCACGCCCTTTCCATATTCGGCTCGATCGGCCAAGATCTGCTATTAACTGCAATAGAGTGATCAGCGGAAGCATTAAAGCGCAACGGCCATCTCCCCCTCATCCTCGACCTCACCATTATGAGAAAAGATACGAGACCCTACACGCTCTGCATCTCAAGCCCAGGTCTGGACCTATAAAATCAGCACACCCAATGGTGAAAGGTACACACAGATAATCCTTACTCTCCCGTCTATTCACACGGCACACACAACACCCCCATTGCTCCCGTGTCTGTGCGATCTTCTCTTCAGTCGCTGGTTTCACTATCATAGACCAGCAGGGAAGAATCAGATCCCATATTAACATCTCGGCGACACTCGTCGGACACCTCTTTCTGTTATTCCAGAACGGAACATTGGCGCCATCTGTGGGGACGAGAAACTTCGAATCCCACCTACCAGCAAATGGCAAACACCAGGAGAGTTCACGCAGCAAGGAACGGAGGGCCACCTAGGATTGGACGACAGGAGGACATGGTGGTAGAGGATGCTCTCTCCCACACGGCTTCATCCCCAATGGGACCAGAAATACCGCCTCCGGACGATCCACACTTGGAAGCCGAACGCAACGCTTCTCAGCAATTCATCCAGAACGCTCTCCAAGCCTTGTTGACCAGGATGGAGAACTTGGAAAAACGATATGAACTTCAGCGGCAAGAGGACATACAGCGCCTCGTTGCCCAGTTGGAAGAACGCGATGACAGACGAAGGGAGGAGGAGCGGCGACAGAATGCCGGTCGCGTCCAGAGCCGAGATAGACCGAAATTACTCAGAAGGCCGATATCGGCAAACTCGGTTCACACTGACGACACGGAGAACGAAAACCAAACTGAACATGAAAGGGGACCCCGTTCTCAAGAGGCACCTCAAGTGTCCTCGGCCGTCATGCCAAACCCGGCCACGGGTAGGCCAGCAAAGAACATCGCCCATTCCCCAGAGCAGGGTAATGGCGCCTACCGAAGGAAGTACCGCCGGGGCCATCAGAACAACAGCTCGTTCATCGACCAGATAGTGGACGCCCAATTCTTGGAGGACTTCGACGGGGCTTTCTTATCAAAATACGATGGGAGTCAGGACCCACAAGTACACATCGACGAATTCGACATGCAGATGTGCGTCAGGGGCATCGACGAGCCGATCATCTCAAGAATCTTTGCTACTACGTTGACAGGAGCCGCCCAGACATGGTTCCATTCCTTGCCTCCCTGGTCCATACACAACTTTGAGGATTTTGGCCAGAAATTCCTGCTGAATTTTGCGACAAGCAAAAAATAGTCGAAGTCCGAGTTCGCCTTGGGAAAGATAAGACAGCAGCCGGGGGAAACGCTGCAAAGCTACTTGGACCGATTCAAAGAGGCTGCCGCCATCAGGAATCTCATCCGAAACGCCCTCATCCTCTTCACTGTCAGAAAGCATGAGGAGTCGGCCATCGCTGACGTAGGCCCTGAAGTGCATACCCTCAGTGTTAAGTTTCACCCCAGGATTCAAGAAATAAAGTTGACTCAGAGCATTGTGAAAGGAGGCCTCCGAGGACTTCTTGAGCTGATCTCAGACAAATGAAAGTTCTTTTGTAGCCTCCTCCCAATCCCGGGTTTTCTTGGTATTAAGGGCAAGCAGCTCGTCGCAAGTGGCCTTGCTCCTGTCGGCCCTCTTCCGAACCCTTCGTAGGGTATCCTCCAGTCGGATGACGGCTGCCTTAGAGGTTCTGATCTCCCGCTCCAAAGCCATGACTTGAGTTCGGGAAACATCCAGCTCGGCCGTCAATTTGGCCACCGACTCACAAGTAGCCTCGAAATCCGCGGTCACCTTCACAACCGATTCCTTGGACTCCTGGAGTTCTGCGGCCAATCGGGCGACAGATGCCTGCGCCTCACCGGCTTCAACCCGAGCGGCCTCCAACGCCCCAGCCGACTTGGCCACCTCGGCATGAGACGACTCCAACTCTCGCCGAAGACGCTCGACCTCGGCCTCGGAGGCCTCAACCCGCGATGCCAACTTGGAAGCCTTCAGGTTTAAAGAAGACAGACTCCCAAGTAGCGAACCCGTCTTGAAGCAGGCCGATTGTAAGGCATTCAGCTCCTCCAATTCCGAATCAGAGAAGACGATCTGATCAGAATACCTCTTGGGCGTCCGGATGGCTTCAAAAAGATCCATGGTCATACCCCGGTTCCAGAGGGTGCGAGGAGACAATTGAATACGGCCTTCAGACGATTCGGCCGCAGTAGAAACAGGGGCAGTCGGCGAAGTAAGGGGCCCCGATGCCTCAGCATGATCGGCGGCGGGAGAGGACGGAGCATCCCCTTGAACGACCCCGATGGCAGGGGCGGAAGCACCTATGGTAACAAGAGCTACGGAAACCTCCCCCACCGGGCTGTCAATAACCACGACGGTGGCGGGCGGGGGGGAAGCCGGAGGGGTCGGAGCAGCAACCGGTGTCAGATCCTCAGGGATAGAGGCCGACCTGACAGAAGTCGAAATCGAAGCAGGATCAGAGGCCGAGTCTTTGCTCTTGCCGTCAGCCAGTCGGCGTTTCTTCCGAGATTTCATAGCAGCCAGATGACTAGGGAGGCCGGCAGAACTCATATCGATAGCTGCAAAGACGACCACACCCATTAGAAAAATCAAACAGAAAAACAGGAGCAGGTGATAAAAAGTCCAAACTAACCATTCTGGATATAATGGGATATCGGTGCTAAGTTCCCAGCACTTTTGCACGGCAATATCTGAGCCACAGAAACAAGTTCAGATTCGGACAACTGGGCCTTGTCGGTTCGGTAGGAGACGGGAGGAGAGTCGTAATGAAGGGAGGACCAATATAAGGGAAATTTGGGTTCAAGAGAATCAGTCAAAAAGAAAGGGCGCCGGCCAGGATTGGCAATGACCGTAAAAAATCTGTCTTTAAAATGTTTGAAAGAATCGGAAAACAAGGAAAAAAGGCGACGGTCGGAACCGTTGTCGTTTCGGCCACGAAAAGAAATCCATCATCTTCGGTCGGCAGCCTCTTTGCCCGAACGACTGGCATGTACGGAAAAGAAGTAGAAAAATAAGGGGCAGCTACAGGAAACCCCAAGTTGTTGGCAGAACATCTCAAAGGCAAGCATGAAAGCCCAGCTATTGGGATGAAGTTGGGTAGGGGAGACGTGCAGATAGTCTAACACCTGCATCTGGAAGTCGGACAGAGGGAGTCGGATCCCCACCCTAGTAACCACTTCACTATAAAATAGAAAAAGGGAGGACCATCACCCCCCTAGGAAACACAAACGGGAACGCCCGAGTCAGACGGACGAATCTGGAAATCTTCAGAGACCTCGAGGGGCAGTTGGGCGAGGTCATCAGAGGAAAGCACCGACGAGTATTCTAAAACCTTGTGGGCGACCCAGGGAAACTTATCGGACAAAACAGAAAGGGCGGAACGAGACCCGGTCGCCGAATCACTGACACTGCAGATATGAGAATCCATGATTACCTACGACAAGGAAAATAAAGCAGTTAGAAGGATACCTGGGGGGCGAGTCAGCAAGGGTTGAGGAAGTGACAAAGCTTGAGCTGACGCAGCCACTAGTGGGCGGACACCTAAAGTTGAGACCGGCCCATTGATAGGCTTTGGCACCCTAACAGGGTTGTGTCGGCACCCATCTAGAAGGTCCTCGGCCTGTTTATCTAAATCTCTGCTGGACAGATAGAAGAATTCGTCCAAACACTTTGAACAAGGCTCATAGCGGATGTCAAACTGGGACTGTACCCCTAGGGTGGCCCTAGGAACGAGGGGGGTGGAAACAGAAAGCTTAGGGGTCACCCCCACCCTAGACGCGGATAGAACAGGCCTATGACGCAAAGAAGACCCTAAGGATCCTCAAGGAAAGTAACTGGAAATACTTGTGACAGGGGGCCTAGGGGCACGAAGGATGGGAGCCCTAGGGGCACTAGGGGAACTAATGGAAGGGGGTACCCGAAGGAAAGTTTTTTCCCTCTCTCCATCAGGGAGAGGAAGTCCAAAAAGCCAGAAGGCAGTGCGGGGAGGATACGTCTGGCAAATCTCCGCCTCTTCCTCAGGAGTATACTTCATTATAAAGAAGGCCGGACTGAACCAAAGCAGGGGGGAAGAAGGTTTACAGATGACAAGGCAAATGATCGCAAAAGGGCGAAAAATGATGAATTCCAAAATAAAGGCAAAACCAACAGATGGCAAAGAGGAAAAAGTAAAGCAACGAAAGAAGTACCTGAAAAAGGAATGGCGAACTGGAAAGCGAAGGTGGCTGTAAAGAACGAAAATGCAGGCACTTGAGGGAACTTGCGAGAGAAGGACGCTGAAGGCAGGAGAATGGACGAGAAATGAGGAAGTGGGGAGCAGGTGAGCAAGAAACGTAAAAACTAAATGATACGGCACAATGTTGCAGGTGAATAGTAACCGTCAAAATTCAAAACGACATGAGGCAATAACTGATGGGCATTGAGAAACGTGGGAGCGGCGGTTACGTCATAACTGCGCAAAAGGTAATGATTAAAGTTTGAAGCGACAGAAGACACGTGGCACCCCAGGATTAAATGACTTTTCGTCACCCAAAACCGGCTGAACCCAAAAGGACAAAGGGGGCGACCCGACACCAGAGATAAAGTTGACCGAAAAGCACAGGGAGAGTAACACTGTCGGCTCGAGTGTCCCACCCGGGGCCGATTCGCTAGTAATGACGTCGGACTCACAACCTATCGGCGGCCCAACGCTTATCATGGTGTCGACCTTTCTTGAGATCGGCCGATACTCGATTAACCAAGGGAAAGCAAATAGGAAGCCGACCATACAATTTTACATCCCGGCCATCCAGACTACTCGATACCCGGGATGAGGGGCATCTGTTACGGGCGCAAATATGCCATATTCACGCCCTTTCCATAATCGGCTCGATCGGCCAGGATCTGCTATTAACTGCAATAGAGTGATCAGCGGAAGCATTAAAGCGCAACGGCCATCTCCCCCTCGTCCTCGGCCTCACCATTATGAGAAAAGATACGGGACCCTACACGCTCTGCATCTCAAGCCCAGGTCTGGACCTATAAAATCAGCACACCCAATGGTGAAAGGTACACACAGATAATCCTTACTCTCCCATCTATTCACACACACAGCACCCCCATTGCTCCCGTGTCTGTGCGATCTTCTCTTCAGTCGCTGGTTTCACTATCATAGACCAGCAGGGAAGAATCAGATCCCATATTAACATCTCGGCGACACTCGTCGGACACCTCTTTTTGTTATTCCAGAACGGAACAGATAAGAAAATTAAAATTTATTTGAAAACAATTGTTTCATTCAATAGAAAAAATATTGATAAAAATATAAAATATTATCTAAAAATAATTCAATCAGCATAAATTAATTTGTGTTAATGATGAGAAAAATAAATATTGTAATAGTAAAAATGTGCAATATTAATTAGTCCAAACCTGAAAAATATGTCACTAACGAAAAGAGTCAATAAGAAATAGACTTATTCGATTGATTTTCATCTTATGAGCGGGTTATTAACACTCTAATATACCTACCTATTCATACTCTAAAAATTAAACTAAAAAAATATTTTTATTTATTCACATATTAAATGTCATCCGCCAAAAAAGCATATTAAATATCACTTTAATGATAAAATAATATTTCGAAAGTACAAATATATTAAAAAGCCTTCCGTTTTCAATTAAACAAAATAACGTTTAAAAAATTTAGACTAAAACACGCAAACGGAAGATATAAGTTTTTTTTTTGTTTGCTTATATTAAATAAATATTTTTTTACAATAAAGTTGATACATTAGTCAATTACTATTTTACGTTCTCTTCGTTCCAAAATAAGTATCTTTGTATATTTCTTTACACATACTAAAAAAGACAAATAAATAAATGAAAACGACACTCCAGTTAAAATAATAATTTCATAAAAATTAACCTTATTATTATTAATATCACTTAAAAAATGTAAAGTGACATTTATTATAAACATTAATAAAAAATAATAATTAATATTATATTGAAAATCTAAACATAACACTTGCTTTGAAAATGTAACATGACACTTGTTTTGTGATGAATGAAAGTAAAATATAATATGATAAAAAAAATATCAATAAATATTAATTATTAATTTTTTTGTTAACGGAAAATATCAAACTTATCAACTTTTTTTTATCTTTCTTTTTTTCCTCTTATTACTAAATTAATCTTATAACTCCTATACAGGATGCCAACCTAATTTTTATCTTCAACTACATTTGACTCGGAAATCACAATTTTAATATCATTGACACCATGTACTAGTAACTACTTACTTCAACCCTAAATTTAAATGCAAGTGTTGGCTATACGGTGTTTCTCATTGTTTACCTAGTAAAAAACGCTTGTTTTTCTGCAACAATTAAGATATTTGATTTTCAAAGAATGAGCCCAGGGTAAAAATGTTATTTTGTAATTCTGAAAATGCTTTTTTTTTTATATCACCAATCAAATTTTTTTGTCGGTTAACAAACTTTTCGATTAATATTTGTCTTAGCTAAAACCATATCAATCTTTTAAATAAATATTAGGAGAAAGAGAGACAAGTTAAGCTTCTCTATATTTTTCAAAATTAAAATAAAAGAAGAAGAGAAAAAAAAAGGTTAAATAAAATATAGAGGTGAATACGAATAGTTATTCGTGATAATTACTTAATAAAAATTAAGGATAAAAATATCCAAGAAGTGAATGCTAAAATAGAATATTCTTGTTATAATAGTTAATTAAATTTAAGAATAAATATCCATTTTTTCATGAAAATATAAGATGATGACAAATTCATTCCTCAAAAATAAAAATAAAAATTTGATCTCTAAAAATATAAATAATACGATAAATTAGTCTTCCTAGTTAATTTTTTTCGATTAACTTTAAACTTTACATATACATGATATTTGGTTGCATTTCGTGACACTTTATATATGCAAACAAATTTTCACGTCCTTATGAATGGATGAACTAAATTGTTCAATAAATAATTGATATACTAATTTGTCAGTTACGAAAAAAGTAATTTTTTTTACAGCATCCATTAATTTTTGTAACCATTGAAACCCAAGTGACTACTTTCTCTCATTCTCCTTTATATCTTCTTCTCCCCCAAAGTTGCACATATCTTTTTCTTTTTAAGGAGTGGTATCCTTACTTATTTATCACTAATAGGGAATATTATTTTTAAAAAAATTGATGATAGAAGATTTTATTGCTGTTTTGATCCTTAAAAAATTCTGTATCAAAAAATTAATATCCGTACAAAGTCACGGACAAACATAACGTATATGTAATTGCTGAGATCTTCCGATATGTCGCTCAAATATTCAATTTTTTTCATTGATCAGTATGAAAAACTCAAATATTTAATATAGTTTCAAAACTTAATAGTATTTCTTTAAGTAAGTATTTATATATTGGGTTCAGTTTTTTTCAAATAAGATCTCAATTTTAAGTTTTATAAATGAAAAAATATATATAATTGAATAAAGAGACCTTATTAAAAATGATTAATTGGATTTTTTTTAATAAATATTAACTATAATACAGTTGATAAATATTTGCAACAACTTTACGACAAAAAAAAAATGCTATTGTATATAGCAGCGAAGAATTGTCTCAATTGATTGATACTATCAACATAAAAAAAAAAAATTGATTCAGTTTTTGTCGGCGATCTTCTTTGACAGAGAATTATTAATTACAACAGCTCATAATTTAGTAGTGGAACGATTTTTCTATCTATTTTTTACTATATAAAAAAAAGTCACCAGATTTTGAACATTCTTGTGGAGCACCGCAGTTCGATATATGCGTTTGAACTTTCAAGTTCGCTGATTCGAAAGCTAAACCAGAACGTGAAGTTTCTTCTATAAATAAAAATTAACGTAGTTTTACAAACATCGATGGACATCGCATCCTTCAAACCCTAATACGTAAGTAAAAATTATATTTGTATATCCTGTTTATATAATTTTTTAGAGAATAGTCTGGATCTTTCTTCAATAATCTGTAGTTCTGTAATTATTATCATACCTTCTTATATTGTAATTTTTTTTAAAGGATTCTTATATTGTAAATCTAAGTCTCACTATCTTTCACTTTACTTTTTCTTATTGATAGTATAATTTTTTTTTCATCTCAAATTTCAATAATTAATACTATTAATTTTTTTATATTTATAAAATATGTTTCTCTTTATTATTTGTTTATATTAATTATAATTATTCCAATTCTGGTTTTAATTTTTTGTCTTTATTTATATTTTTTTAAAAATTAATCAAATATAAAAAGTCCAATACAAAATAAAAATGTTAAAGTATTTTATTGAGAGATCTTGAATTCTCAAATCTCAATATTTATTATTACCACTATCATATGCTTCAATCTCCAATATGGAGGATGAAGTATTTTATATGACCTCTTAAGATCCTTATAATTTTAAAAGAATTGATTTTATTATGTTTATCCAGATTATAGAGGACCAACATAAATGAAAAAGGAAGAAGAAAGGAAGATGAACAGAAGAATAAACTCAATAATCCAGATCAAACAATAACATATGTTACAGTTGAAAAACAAGAAAATAAACATATTCAATAATAAAATAATAAATACAAGAATAAATAAAAAATAATAATGGAATCTTGTGGATGTTGAGGTTCGCAGAGGGACATTGTGGTGCGTCGCAGATGGGGAGGGTGGTGGCGCCGTGCGCCTCGCAGAGGTGGAGGGTGAGGAGTTGAACCGCTGAGTTGAAACATACCACTAAATATCCTCTTAATATTATATCTCACAGATGGGGAACGCCTTATATATTCCGTATGTAACATTCAATTATAACGGAACACGCCCATTCCTTTCTCATGCTGATATTAATGAGTGTGACCAGTTCATGTAAATAAAAATAGCAATGGAGTGGGTCATTCACATTTCACGGTTGGTGTTTGTCATTTGCAACAAATACTATAAAATATTCAACTATAAAATAAAGATGGTTATATAGTAAATACAAAAATCTAGTACCAAAACAAGAAGCAGCAAGGAAACAAAAGGGCAGTTTTGATTTGTAACGTAGTTGCATCAACATTAAAAATTCATTAATTATATTTAAGATTTTACTTGTAACGTAGTTGAACATTAAAAATTCTTATGGGAGTGAAATTATTTTTTAAGATTTTATATATATTTTCAATTTAAATAATGATAATAATCATTATAAACATTACATTATCTTCAAATTTAAATTAAATTATATTTTTGAATACCTTATACAAAGTATCAAGTTTAAGTCTTATAAAAAAAACTTAGTTGTAATTTGAGAACAGGGACCCTAATAAAGATAATTAATGTTATGGTAAAAAAATAATTTTATGAGAAAATTATTATATATGGATAATGTAAAAAATTTAATATAGTCATTTAATCATAATTCATTATATATGATAAGTTTGTTGATTTTTAAAATAATCATTTTAAACAATTCAAACTGTGATTTGTGATTGAGTGAAAATGTAAAACTATTTTACATTATTAATGTATATACATTAAACTCGTATTTGATACATATTATAAAATTTCTATTATTTTAAATTAAAAATTATTTTATTTTAAGTTTTAACAAATTATATTATATCATCTTAAAAATGTTATTATTGACTTCACAAAGAAATATTATTGTCTTAATTATATTATATATCTTCAAATTTAAACTATGTTAAATGTTATTTTTTATATTAATTTGATTTATTTCGACAAACCTTATACTCATGGACCGACCGAACAAAACTACTCGAAATTCATAGAACCTTACATAGTTAAGTGTCTATTTGGATATAAGTTTTTCTAAAAGTACTTCTAGAAGAAGAAAATAAGAAGGAAAAAATGAAATAAACTTCTCCATAAGTTAAAATAAATTTTCCATTAATTAATTTGTAGATGTCATCTCATCTTAGAAAAGATATATTGGTGAACTTCTAAAAATTAACTAATGGATAACTTATTTTTACTTATAAAAAAATTAATCTCATTTTATTTTTCTTCTTCTAGAAGTGTTTCTAGAGAAATTTACCCAAATATACCTTAAATAAGATACGAGAAAATTTTATATTTTATCCGTTAGTATAACAAAAAGATAAAGTTAGTCCAGTTTTCTTCTAATAATCTACTTCCTATACATACTGATACCTTTATGTGGTTAATTTGAATTTTGAACTTTAAAATGTCTTAGAAGTTAGAAGGCACTACCGTTCTAGGAGGATTGCACGTAGAATTTACTGTCGTCATGCAAAATTTGGTAACAACTGTAAATATTTATTCCATACAGTTTCTGGAGTTAAAATAATAGTAATTTTCTAATTTTATATTCTATTTCTTACATTACTCGTTAGTTTTTTTCTGTATAATTTAAGGAATTGGCTATGATTAGTCAACATGTAAAATTCTACTAGTAAATATTTAAAACGATTCAAGACATAAAATATTGAATAGTAAGATTTATATTTTAAATATCATTAATACTAGTATTTGATAAAGAAACGTTTCTATTTTTAAGCTGAACACACAACCATAATTTGTTTAAGAGAAAAACTCCTTCAGTTTTATAGTTACTTATATTGCTTCGATTCTGCTATTTCTCAACAAACTTTCACCTCTATCCTGTGTGTCCACGCATCTCCTTTCTCTTCATTCTTCATCCTTCATCCTTCGTCCGTTACCATACATAAACAAACTCTCTTCATTCTCTTCGCAACTGCCTCACTTATTATTTATCTCTTCTATTCGTCTTCCAATGCTCAGAGCCATTCAAATTGAAACTTTTCTTAGCTCCGTCACAGTGTCTTCCCATTACTGCTTCAAGATCTGATCGTGTTTTTTTTTTTTTCGCGTACCAAACAGAATGGGAAGCAAATGGAGAAAAGTGAAGCTCGCTATTGGGATCAACATGTGCGTTCAAGTCCCTAAAACCATCGAACATTCTTCCTCTTCCTCTATCACCTCCGCCACAGCCTTCTCCGACCGCGTTTCGCCGTCCGCCGACGCCTCCGGCCACCACTCCGTCACTTCCACGACCTCCTCCGCCTCCGGGCTCCGACTTTCCAGATCCAAATCCAAATGCTCCAAGGTTCGCATTGTCCATTAACCTTAATTTCCCACTTTCACAATGGAAAGTTTGACTCTTTTTTTTTTTTTTTTTTAAGTTCCCTTTTTTTTGCTGTAGATTCTGATTAAAGATTTTCACTACATGGGTAATGGTCTGAAGAGAAATTCTTAGCTGCACCTATAGTAAGACATTTTCTTGCTCTGATCCATTCATTGTTCGCCATGTCAGCAATCTACCTAAAAAAAATAAAAATTGTCATTAATCTACATAAAAAAATTAAAAATTGTCATTAATGTAAAAAACAACAATGACTCACAATGCTGACATGGAGAACAATAAATAGATCATAATAAGAAAAATGTCTCGTTTCAGGTGCACCTAAGAA
This sequence comes from Glycine tomentella, assembly GCA_007407185.1. Taxonomy (NCBI): domain Eukaryota; kingdom Viridiplantae; phylum Streptophyta; class Magnoliopsida; order Fabales; family Fabaceae; genus Glycine; species Glycine tomentella. The sequence continues at coordinate 1,328,730 of PYAF01006334.1, forward strand.
TTTTTCTGGTTTGAAACTTGAAACTCATTCATTGCATTTATTTATAATTTAGTATTCTGGGATTATTAATTGCTAAATAGTATTTGGGCACCGGTTAGTAAAACTTGTTTTTTGCCCTTTGTGTTGGGGTAATTTAATCTTAATGCCATATTCTGGAAACGGTTTATAATTCATCGTTTTGGTGTTGCTTTCATCCCCATTACCATGTGTAGTAGTAATCTTTAAGGGCAAGTGCATGTTTGAGAATTATTTGGATCGACACAATAAAATTAAGGGACCCTATACAAATAATGATAGGTTTTAATGTTTTTATTTTTTTATTAATTCAACGGACCCTTGCATGAGGATAAGTATTGAATAAGACGAGAGCATATATAAAGCTATACGGGAAAAGGTTGCGTGGCATTTGAGGCCTTTCAACTCTTTACGCATTGTTTTACTCATTCAACGCCTTGAAGAGTCAAACATCCCTTAACCTTTGATTGTGAAAATCCCAGCTGCTAATAAAGAAAAAGAAAGGGACTTTGCGGGATCAGAAATATTGAAAACAAAGCAATATGAGCGAATCATCTTTGATTTTTATTTGACCATTATTAATTAATTTCTCGAAAAGTTAAATGTTAGAGTTGCAATTTGCCTTTGCCTTTCGGAATATCTTATGTTGACATTTTTAGATAGTTGTAGATTTGCCTGGGAATCCTCGAGTTGTGGTAATTAGGCATCTTAATAGTAATTTGTCGTCTGTGGTAGTAAAAATGGGTAGCATTGTATTTCATCTTTTTTATGCGCTGGTTCCAGACAGAAGGGGCAGTGTTAGACAAAATAATGTAATAGTGACTTTTCTAAATTTTGCATTTATTTATGAATACTTTATACTTTATTGAGGCATTGCTCAGATTCTCAGATTTGAAAAACAGTTTTCTAAGTAACAAAAAATAAAAATAGTTAATGATAGTAAAATTTGCTAATATTTTGAAAGCTTTTAAAATTGTATTATAGTTTTTAAGAAATTAGAATAATTTATTCAAATAAATACTATTTTTAAGCCTTGGCAGTTGGCGGTGCTTGCTTTTTTGTTTTAAAGTTTGACTAATTTGGTATTGATCGTTGGATCATTACCTTATGATCTTTTCACTGGTGATTTTTTGTTTGATTACAATTGAAATAGAAAACTCCATTCCATAAATGTTAGGAAAATTATAAATGATATGACCGAGTTATATGCTTTTCAACTTTACTTCCTCCCCCTTCTACCATAATTAACTACTAGGCATTCATAATAGCTTTATTATGTAAATTTAGTATCAAATAGCAATGGTGACAATGTTATTACTACATGAGGTGAGATTTAAGTGGTGAGTGTAAAATGATTGTTAGAGTTTCACAGTTCTAATTACATCTACATGTCTCTTTTCTTCTTCCTCCATCTTGGTTTTAAGGGAAGTTAGTAGAGTCTTGTTTGATAAAGTTTGTAGAGTCTGTATTAGCACTTATTCTTCCTTTTCTCACATTATGTTCTACATTATCTACAGGGGACATGTGCAATTTGCCTGAACTCAATGAAACCAGGGCAGGGACATGCCATTTTTACTGCAGAGTGTTCTCACTCTTTCCATTTCCAATGCATCACATCCAATGTAAAACACGGGAACCGGATTTGCCCTGTCTGCAGAGCAAAATGGAAAGAGGTTCCTTTTCAGAGTCGTTCTTCTAAGGTATCCCATGACATCAACCGAGTAAATTCACTGCGAAATGATTCATGGACAGCTCGCTTAGGGAGGGTTCCTTCCCAACAAGTTGTTACAGCTCCACAACATGCATCTTCTAATGATGTTACTGAACCAGCTCTCTTTGATGATGATGATGAGGTTTTAGATCAACAAACTTCAGTTACTGACGATACGAATAAAGCTGATCACAATGTAGTAAACACAATGGAGATCAGAACATATCCTGACGTTTCAGCTGTTGCAAAGTCAGCCTCTCATGAAAACTTTGCTGTATTGATTCATCTCAAAGCTCCCCCTCATTCAGGGAGACCCAGCAACGACACTGAATCATCAGCGTCGGCTCAAAACTCTCGCGCTCCAATCGATCTTGTCTCGGTTCTTGATGTGAGTGGTAGCATGTCAGGCACAAAGATTGCACTACTGAAACGAGCTATGGGTTTTGTCATACAGAATCTGAGTTCATTTGACCGGCTTTCTGTCATTACCTTCTCTTGCACAGCCCGCCGCATCTTTCCTCTTAGGAGGATGACTGTTGTTGGAAAACAGGAGGCACTGCAAGCTGTTGATTCTTTGGTTTCAAATGGTGTCACAAACATTGTTGAAGGCTTGAGGAAAGGTGCCAAAGTGTTTGTTGACCGCAAGTGGAAGAACCCAGTTGGCAGTATCATATTACTATCTGATGGACAGGATTCATCCATTAACAGTAGCAGGATCAATGTTGTAAATGATTACCGGCCACTTGTCCCATGCTCCATTCACCGGAACAATGGTAATGGTCTGCATATACCAGTGCATGCATTTGGCTTTGGTGTTGATCATGATGCTACTGCAATGCACTCAATCTCTGAGATATCCGGGGGTACTTTTTCCTTCATTGAAGACGAGGATGTGATTCAGGATGCATTTGCACAGTGTATTGGGGGACTATTGAGTGTGGTGGTTCAGGAATTACATGTAGAAGTTCAGTGTGTTCACCGTCGTCTGCAACTTGGTTCAGTAAAAGCAGGAAGTTACCAATCGAGCTTGATTGACAGTGGAAAAAAGGCATCTATCATGGTAGGAGATCTGTATGCTGAAGAAGAAAAAGACTTTTTGGTGACAGTCAATGTTCCGGTCGATAAGTCTAGGGATGAGATGTCTTTGATGATAGTTAGAGGGGTTTATAGGGACCCCATCACAAAAGAAATGGTGGGGTTGGGAGTAAATAATGAAGTAAAGATTCAGAGACCTAATGTAGCTAGAGATGTAGTCGTGTCAATAGAAGTAGACAAGCAGAGAAACAGGCTTCGAGCTGCTGAGGCAATGGCTGAGGCTAGAGTTAAGGCTGAGCGCGGTGATTTGTCTGCTGCAGTTTCTGTTCTGGAAAGATGTCAGCAGGCATTGTCTGAAACTCTCTCCGCCAAAGCTGGTGATGAACTATGCATATCTCTTGCTGCTGAAATGAAGGAGATGCGGAACAGGATGGTGAACCAACGTGTTTATGAGCAGTCTGGAAGGGCTTATGTTCTCTCAGGATTGTGTGCTCATTCATGGCAAAGGGCAACTGCACGAGGAGATTCTACAGACAGCACTAGTTTTGTGAATGCATACAGAACCCCTTCCATGGTAGACATGGTTTCACGTTCCCAAATCATGCTTTTGAGGCCTCCTCCACAACCTGCAAATGCCGTCAAACCTGCTAGATCTTATTCTGACTGCCAGCGAAGAAAATAGTAATGCAAACTGTTTGAAAATTTCTCCTCAGAAAAGTCTAACACATACACTTTCTGTGGAGAACTTTAACTTTCTTCTTTTATCTTTTTTACCCCTTATGGTTTTAGCAAGATATGGGATATAATGGAAAGTGGCAAGGGATGAGTTCTACATAGTTATGAATGTATCCTTTAAAAAAAAAAAGAGTAGTTATGCATGTAACTTTTTTTAGTTGAATTGTACATCTTCTGGATAAGAGGGTATATAGCAACGTAGTAGTGGAGATATTTGAGAGAATTTCTTCATTGAATTACATTCATGGTATACACTATATACTTCTGATTCTTTTTTTATTTATTAATTATTAGTGTTGCTCCTTCTTTTGCTTTTCCTTTTTAGTTAATATAGTTTCAGTTTGTTATAATGGCTTTACAATGCTTCACAAGTATTATAGCTAAGCAATCATTTTGATTTAATCTTAAAATTGAACTTTAATTTAACAAATTTAAATCCATTTTACTATAATTTTCACTCATTTGTGATGGGTTTCTTAATTTTTGGGCTAATGAAATACCATTTTTCACTTTTGGGCTAATAAAAAGTGAGATTTCGGGGCAGACAGGCCCAATAGCAGCCCACCGGTAATGCAACAAAAGCCTCAGAAAAGACAAGAAACTACACAAAAGCTTGCTCACTAGTTTTTTCTAAATCCGAATTGTACTCAATTAATCCGTAGACTTACAAGGGGGTAGGCTCCATTGATTTATTTTTTATTAAATTATTTTGTTGTGCCGACGCTCATACTCACTTAGACTCAACTCTCAAGTGGGGCCATAGCGACAAACAAGTATATCGTTTGGTCCATCAGTTTAATTTTAATTAAAAAAATTCACCGTCATACTTTTCTTTATTTTTTTCATTAAAATATATTTTTCTTTCTTATAAATATTTTAATTTTTGGAATTCATTTTTTAAAACTTCTATATATTTTTTATTATCATAAAATTAAAATGTGTCATTTTTTTATCTTGAACTTGGCTGGAACGATTTCGAGTTTACATAACATTTTTTAAAACTTAAATTATAAGTTAAAATATGTTTATAGTCCATATAAATATCGAAATGTTTGGAATCCGTTCATACAAAATTTTGAATCTTTTTTACGTCATCGAAAAATTGAAATATGTTATTTTTTGGTCCAAACTTAGGTTCAGATACTCGAACCTATGTGTCACTCTTTCCTTGATTTTATTGATGGTTGAGAGAGTAGGTGACTTTCGAGAGTTACAAATCACCACAAAATGCAAAACCCCCCACATATTTGAAAATCCCTCTTTCCTAACCTCATTCTTCCCTAACTTTCTTTATCTTCTTCAAATTTAAATAAGCAATTTATTTAAATGTTCTGTTCAACTTCAATTGTCAGCACCATTTTATTTATCCTATCTTCTTCTTCGAATTTCCCTTCCTTTTGAAAACCTAACACCTTCACTCTCATACTTAACGTTACGAATACCAATTCCAATGTTTTATCTGAATCAAACGTCACCGACAAACTCAACAACCTGGCTTCCGAATTCACCTCTCTCACATATTAGCCTAGTGGACGGAGAAAAAGAAAGCTAGGGACGCAGGAGGTTAGGGAAGAGAAATATACAAATTTATGATTTTTTTCTCTATATTTTGTGGTGGTTTTTAACCCCCAAAAATCACCCACTCCAATAGCCATCAATGAAACCAATGAAAGAGTGACACGTAGATTCGGATACGTGCACCTATGTCCTGGAAAAAAAGTAACAGATTTTAATTTTTCAAGGACGAAAAAAAGACTCAAAATTTTGCATGATCGGATTCCAAAAATTTTTCTATTGGTGGGGATGAAAAAACATATTTTAGCATATAATTTAAGTTTTAAAAAATGCCACGTAGGCTTGGATTCGTCCAAGCCTAACTCCGAACTAAAAAATAACACATTTCAATTTATGAGAACAAAAAATATATAGAAAATTTTGCAAGAATGAATTCAGAACTTTTTGATATTTATAAGGATGAAAAATATAATTTCTTTTTTTTTTTTCTCTTAAACATGCTCTTAAATATCTTCAATTCAATATCATAGTTCAGTTAAACTAAGGTCAAGTTTAGATAATTAAGGGTGAGTCGTGAAATAAAAGAAAATGATTTTATCATTTAAAAGTTTCAAATTTCAATCAGAATATATATATTTAAAAAATAATTCTATCAATCTAAACATAATATGTAGTACATAATTTTATAAAAGTTCTCAGCACTAAAATGGCAATTGACAAAGCCCTTAGATAATGAATTTTGTATACACTTTCCTATACTTTATGTAACATCCTAAATAATTTTACTATTATTTAAGTATTTATTTTATTTTATTTAATCCTTTGTCTTAAAATAAAGTTAGAAACAAAAGAAATTAATACATTAGGAGCCAGATATATACATCATATTATATTTAAAATACTTCTCGTATTTCATACTAGCTTTAGTTTACATTCAAACTCTCATAATACTGCAACATTCTTATTTATTTACAAAGTTCTCATTCCCTCATTTAAACAGTCTCCATTACTATCCTCTTCACTAAGCACGATGATGCGATCTGTGGCAGGATTTGGATACACAGGAGCAAACTGAAGGAAAGGATCAGCGGGATTGAAAGCTTCGCTCAGCACGGAAAGGAAAATGGGCGCCAAAATAGATATGAGCGCGTAGAACTGGTTGCATGGTTACTACATAACAATATCTGACTTCATCAAAATACCAGGCTATGTCCAATGCATCAAGGAACAGAATGATTGAAGTCATCTAAGATAAAACATTAAATAAATCTAGTGAGAAATAAATTTTTCAGTAGGCAGATCTAAACCACCAATTATGTTAGAAAGTTAGTAATTAAATTTATCAAACAAATTAGAAAAATTAGTAAATAAAGAAATTTTATTCCTTCATATAGTAAATAAAGTAAATATAATTCATCACACATATTGGCATATTAGAGAATAATAAATCTGAATGAATGCATGAATGTATGAATGCATGGGATGGGAAGCAATGGTCACATGTGCACATGACCTCTACATGTGTACATCATGTAGGAATGCTGCAGCTATCTTACGCTAATCATGCATGAATTTCCATGTATTAACACCTGATCTCTCATCATAGGCCCGATTTCCAACTTTTGAAACTCGGGTCATTCTTATAAAATCATAAATCCAGTCTTGAAACCTGGATCATTCTCATTTAGATCATAATAATTTATAATATAAGAAAGTTATTATTCTTCTTCCATACAGCAAGGTAGTCGCTTTTCGTAAAATTATACCAATTAGAATAAATATATTTAATAAGCTGCTGATAACATAATTTTAATTTCTATCCAACACCGGTTTGGTAATATTAAAATGGTAAAATTTACCAAGGGTTGAATATATATAAAAAAAAAAAACATATATTACTACGTTGAATTGCACTTGGATAGTTTTAATTAGTTTAGTTAATATATATGTGTATGGCTGTGAATAGCCAACCGAATTGCTAGCCTAAATATTTATATTTATTCATTTACTGGATCCTGCATGCCTATGTAATAACTAAAAGTTTACGTTTAAACCTACATAACCTAAAAAAATGTTATACCTAATATATGTATATATATATATATATATATATATATATATATACATATATATATATAAACCGAGAATGGAACTGCATGAATATATTTACTTGCCGATATGCTGGGTAATGATAATGCTTGGTTTGAGTCTCACTAGCTTGGCTGAAGTAGCAAGGTTTTTTTTTTTCCCACTATAATTGAGTAACAAATGAGTGACCGGGTAGATGAGGAGGAGCTTGGGGTTATGGCCGGGTATGCAGGAATGGTGCCGAGTTATTTGGTTGCTGAGTTAACCGGGTACCATGAATCATTAGTTTCCGGGTTCAGTTTTGCATAGATGGCTGAGCCGAGTTGGTTTGCATGGTTTGGTTAAATTTACTTAGCATGTTTATGCGCGGCTGGTGATGGTTACGTACCGAGGTGCATGTATGGGGTCCGAGGTACATGGATGGTGAGTGGCCGAGGTCCGAGGTACATATATGATGAGTGGCCGAGGTCCGAGGTACATGTATGATGAGTGGTCGAGGTCCATGGTTACCGGGATGGTGCATGCCGGGCTCAAGGTCGCCGGGTTGGTGCATGCCGGGCTCAAGGTTGCCGGTTTGGTGCATGCCAGGCTCAAGGTCGCCGGCGTGATGCATGCCGGGCTCAAGGTTGCCGGCGTGGTGCATGCCGGGCTCAAGATTGCCGGCTTGGTGCATGCCGGGCTCAAGATTGCCGGCTTGGTGCATGGTTGGGCTTGCTATTATGGTGCCGGGTTGCCATGAGTAGGGTGGCCGGCTTCAGGGAGCATGGGTGACCGGGGTTCATTGGGTGTGGTGGCCGGAAACAAGTGCATGTCGGTTATGTGTAGTATGGAATGGATGCAGGCTAGGCCGGAATGGGTTCTCGGTTTATCTGGTCATGCCGAGGTGAAAGTACCTGGCCATGCAGAAGTGCCGACATGTGCAGAGGGCTGTGGTTTAGTCGGCTGGTATGGATTGGTTGCCGGGGTGTGTGCAGTTATGTTGCCGAACAGAATCTATAAAGCTGGTATGGATGCCGAGCTAATACTATACAAGCTAGTTTGAATATGTTATCGGGAACGAAATTGTCACATACACACCCTTGAGCTGGCAAGGTTTATCGGAATAAGTGAGTTTATATAAAACTAAGTCGGCATACGGTGAGAGATGTCAAGGTGGTGGGTGATATTGTCAGGAGTTAATAGCAAGGAATCTGAGTAGAGGTGCCGAGATGTTTGGATACATTACCGGAAACTGATAATTAACAGAGAAGTAAAGGGGCCGAGACTTGTATATTCTCTAGCATATTATTTTATTACTTACGTATATGATATCTTTATTCCACATATTAAAATACTTACATGTTCACTAAACTACCATAATTCCAAGAGTTAAAAAAAATGTCCACAACTATTAACTTATTTCTACATGATTATTCACATACCTTTTTAATAGATTAATTTTGTAAATCCTAATACTTAAAACAAAAACTAAGTGGGACATAATAGTCACATGAATTAATGAATTACTAAATTAATGATTAAAGCCTAGCCTACCTTTGAGAGTTTTGTGAATTATCTGGACCAGTATCAGGATAGAAAATTTTTACGTGAGAGGAAGGGGGAATGATAGAGAAAGTTTATGAAGACAGGAAGCTGGAAATGTTCTGCGTGCAAATTTTCTAGGTGCAGGGGTATTTATAATGGGTCACTTGGTTGGATTTCAACTAAATTATATCCGGTTAGGATTTAGCTTAGTTATTATGTAACTAAGTTTTGGAAGATTTTTATCTATTTAATCATTACAAATATTCCTTTAATTAATGCATGCTGTTACGTGGACGCTACTGCAGGCCAAATTCTTGATTGTATGTACTCCTAATGCCACATGGATATTCAAAAAGGATTTATCTAGTGATTTGAATTTACCTTTGACTAAAACTTAGGTTGCTGAAAGTTTAGAAAACACCTAATTATTTTATTTTATTATTATTATTATTATTATTTTATTTATTTATTTATTTTTTTGCTTATTCTTCCTAAATTCTATTATTATAATTTCATCATAAACAAAATATATTTTTAAGGATATTACATTTTATGTATCATTACTCTTTTAGTAATGAATGAACAGAACTAGAAGGTGTTAGAGGGTCATTGTAAGTAAGTAAAGGGGTTGCTTTCAAACAGGTGGTAGACTAAAAAGGATCCTTTTCTAAGGCTCACTTTGTTTCCTCTTTTGTGTGGATCAAGTTTTTAAAGGATAAACCCATTATAGTGGGTCTCTATACGTTGCTGTTGTTTGTTCAACCATACTCTTTCTTAATTCCCCATAATATCATTTCTAATCTGTTATACAACATTGATATGCATATGCTAAGGAATTAATATTTTCCTTTCCATTTGTGAACGTGAAAGTGAAAGTGAAGGAAAAGGTAGGTGAGGTATGCATGACTAAAACATTAAACATGCAGTTTGGTGAAGGATGAATTCCTTCTCATTACTCTAAAATTTTACCTGCTTTTCTTCACTATAGCTCATCATTATTACATTCTCTGTTATCAAGTAAAATTTGATTCTGGGTCCACTATTAGAATGAACTAAAAGTTTTTATTTAGTAGAATCCTTTGGAGAGTGTAGTGATAATCATAATAACATCCCTACTGTAAAAGCAGTCCTTGCTTTGACTTTCCTATTCCAACTTCTCTTGTAACTTACACGGCTTTTGCTAAACCTCTTAGCTTTTGTCAGTACTTTCAAAAGGAAACTCCTTATACTCAAAAAGAGTCTGCAATGGGGTTAACTAGGATGTGCTATTTTGGTAGTTATCAAGTTCATTCCATTTGTAAGAGTTAGATACCATTTTATCCGCAAAGGAAGTTCTTGCAGTTCACAGTATATTTATTGCATGATGTAACAAAACATCTGTTGATTTTGCATGTTATGATATGAGTCTTCCTTCAATTGAACGTGTTATGTTTAGTCATATATCAGTTGCGGATTGATGTTTTATGGATTCGTTATGATGTTCCTCAACCTACTGTAACTGTCCTATCAATGCTACTTAGTTAATCTAGTCCCTACTTGGGTCACCTCATCTTTCATTTTTCAGTACATGGGGTGGATAGGATAGCCTTAACTCAGGTGTTTGTCGTCTAAACTTTCTTACTCATTTTACCTTATTTACATACACGGCCCACAAAATTGAGTTAAGATAAAGTGAGTTCCTATCTCCTTATACAGTATGAAATGATTGCCATTCAGTGTTTTGCTGCAGCATATGGATAAATGGAACTCAAACCTGGGGTTGATGTTGCCTGTTTCTGAATTGCTTGTCTGTTTATCTATTTGATCCACAGATGATGATTGGATCAGACGCTGGAGAATTTGAAGATTATGTTTGTCCCTTTTAACAGGTTCAACAATTGATGCCACTTCACACACACACACAATGGAAAATTAGACTCCAGTACAACTAATCAAGATCATGATAAGTTCTATTAGTCGTTTCGGAGTCACGTTGAAAGGCTGGTATATACTTTTGAAGTTATTTAGATATACTTATTGTCTAGTTTGACTGCTCAACCATCTTTCAAATGTTATGGATTGGTGATTTATTGGTATTTAGTCTTCAGATATGACAGGATTTAGTTGTGTGGTGCTTATCATCTGCTCATGAATTTATCTTGGAAAATCACCAAAGAGATGTGCCTTGTTTCTTAACATGAGGAAAATCTTCCTCAAGATTTGCATAAAATGTTCCTTTCCTTTTATAGGTTGGAATAAATGAAGCCTCTACTTGGAAAATCACCATTTTTGTTTCCTCTTTTGCTTGTTTTTACCATCAGATGAACCTTCTGATACTGGACCAAACAAGTGGAAATGTAGATGCTCTTCATTACAAGGGAACCATATATACTCTCTTGCTAATTGTTCCAAGTCATGTGATTGCCATTCAGGTATACTATTGTTTTTTTTATTGGTTTCACAAAGGCTAGCCTTTTACGGATAACCCCTTCTCCCCTTTTATAGTATTCTATCTTCTTTAGTTGATTATTTAGTTGACCCTTGCCGGTTGCCATTGAGCATGTAGTGAAATGTAGTTTTGCAGATGCATGGTAATTAAGATTCGTTTAAAGTCATAAGGGTCTCCTTTACTAATAAATTTTAAATTGTATTTATTGAAGTCAAAATTGATGGTAGATTGCCCAAAACTAATTGGATATGCTTAAGGTACAGGCCAAGCCTCATTCTCCCAATGTAATGCTGCAAAAATTTAAAGTTCAAAACATTGGCACTTTAACATGAAAAGAATTTATCTTACCACTTTTACTTTTTTAAGATAGCATTGTAGAGTTATTATAGTCACTAATTGATGATATGCTTAAGGTAGGAATGGTGTACCATGTACGTATTCACCACTTAGGTGATTGATATGGTTATGACAAGAATGCAGTATGGGTTCCCTATTTTAAAGAGGGAGATTGTGATCATGTCCTGAATATAGTCTGGTAACCTGCTTTACCTTCCATGTAGATGCTGAGGAGAATGCATCCATATGGACATGTGAATGTGATCCAAACGGATTTCCTAAAGTGACATCAGATGGCCATAACCTTAGTTGTTTTAATGCCTGCAATTGCACCTGGGGTATTTTTCCTTCTTTCTCTTTTGCTTCCATCTCGATTGTTCACTGATTGATAATTTCTAAAATGGAGTTTGATGGACTAATGCTAAACCAGTTATTATTACACAGAAAAAAGACGCATATTTCCATATGTAAAAAAGATTTGGTTTAAATTGTGGTAGCATTGTAATTACAGATATTGTGTACTATTGTTGGAAAATGTGATTGATGCAACGACAGTTAATCAGTTATGGTATGGAAACTTCCAAAACCACAAGATTTTGCAACTTCTTTAGAAAAGCCTTTTTCAACTCTCAATTATGAAGGTTTAGAACAGGGTTTTTCGAGAAACACATCACTTCTTACAACGAAGGATTTTCTATTCAACATAGTTTTATTGATGATGGCATAACTCTGTACCTCGTAGAAACTAAATGGCTTTTCCTCAGATCAAGGTACTTAATTTAATTTATAATTTTGAGTGTTCTGCAGGAACTGTCAGGAAGCCACTAGGTTCAAAGAAACAAATCTCGAGCAAGATTGTAGTAATTTTTCTATCAATGTGTGTTATATGCACAACTATTGCATTTCTTACCTCAGTTGTATGTCATGTCTACCGAACGGACAAAGGTCCTATTCAATCACCAATGATCTCATCAGATAAAGAAACAAGTTACAGTAGTACCGCCAACTTGATTAGTCATAGGACTTTTTCAGTGCCAGAAACAAAAGTTGCTATAACTTCTCCTATTAGGCATATTACAGGTAAGTCAGTTTTTGTGTTCACTATCCTTGGAGTCTAATTTCTTAGTTAAAAGTGTATTTGTTTCAGACTGTCCACACTTTTTTTTGCCATTAATTTTCTGTTCTTAATTACCCTTTTCTCATTTTTGATTTTATTTAGGATGCTTTCAGAAGGCCTCTTTGTTGTTTGGGAGCCAAAGAGAAACCTTTCACGGAAATATTATTCAATTTTCGTTTGCTGAACTGGAAAATGCCACTGAAAACTTTCCAAATTCCAACCTAATTGCTCTAGGTGGAAGTAGTTACGTATACCGTGGTTGGCTGAAAGATGGTAGTGATGTGGCAGTCAAGAGACTAAAAGATCAGAGAGGGCCTGAGGCAGATTATGAATTTTTTACCGAGGTTGCACCTAATCTTGCTTCAGTTTTCTTTGCTTGGTCATGCTATATTACAATGTTCCATATTGTCTAGATAAAAAAAAAAAGGATGAGCCTAAAACAATTTTTTTGTTTGTTCAGATTGAACTATTGTCTAGACTTCATCATTGTCATCTGGTGCCATTGGTGGGATACTGCTCAGAGTTAAAAGGAAAAAATGTTCAAAGGTTGCTAGTATTTGAATACATGACTAATGGAAATTTGAGGGACAGGTTAGATGGAGTTCTTGGACGAAAAATGGATTGGTCAACTCGCGTTACAATTGCATTAGGAGCTGCAAGGGGCTTGGAGTATCTTCATGAAGCTGCTGCTCCAAGAATTCTGCACAGAGATGTCAAATCAACAAACATTCTTCTGGATAAAAATTGGCAAGCAAAAGTATGAGTCTTAGTTTTTCTAAATGGTTCTAACTTCTAGGCAACAAGTAATTACTTAAGAAAAAGACAACACAACTAAAGAGGGTAATAAGACTCTGATAGTAAATTCTAATTTTAGTGGTTTTTAATGTCTTTTTACTGGTAAGTTTATTTTGTAAATCTGCTGAACTATGTTTCCTGAAAAAATAGAGTTAATAACTAAACTGTAGGCGAAAGTTTCCGCTTAAATGATGTGAAGTTTTACATTCCATTCAAATAACAATATGCAGATAACTGATCTTGGTATGGCTGAAAACTTGAGAGCTGATGACCACCCTAGTTGTTCAGATTCTCCAGCAAGAATGCAAGGAACATTTGGTTATTTTGCACCTGAGTATGCAACTGTTGGGAGAGCCTCTCTTGAGTCAGATGTCTTCAGTTTTGGAGTGGTTCTTCTTGAGCTTATCAGTGGTCGGCAACCCATCCATAAATCTGCAGGCAAAGAAGAAAGTCTTGTTATATGGGTATTCTAACTTAATGATTCTTAATTACATTAACCTAAACTTGCATTTGTCCTTATTTGGAGGATTTTCGATGTCCCTAATTTGGTGCTCAGACTATGACCAAATTTTTCATGAAAGTGTGTCTTTTACACCCTTATAATGTTTTTCATTTTCCATTTACAATCTCGAATTTGGATGATTCAGTTTATTGATAATTACCTGCTTCAGTTTGAACTTCCTGCATAGCTTGCCTAATGAATTCTACTAAGAAACAGATTATGAACTTTCAAATATTGACATAGCATGTCAAACTTCTTCCGTTTTAGGCAATTTCACGCTTACAGGATAGTAGGCAAGTATTAACGGAGTTGGCTGATCCACAATTGAATGGAAACTTCCCTGAAGAAGAGCTGCAGATGATGGCATACTTAGCAAAAGAGTGCTTGCTGTTGGATCCTGACACTCGACCAACTATGAGTGAAGTTGTTCAAATTCTTTCAAGTATTTCCCCGGGAAAATCTAGAAGGAGAAGAACCATTCCAGTGAGCTTTTTTCAGGTGCACACTGTCCTCAGTTCTTAACTGCAGTGTTCTAGTTTAGACATTGGACATGTTTCTTATTTTTCAATAATTAGACTTACGTTAGCTGCCAATTGCCATTATAGATCATCCTCACATTGTATTAGAAACAAATCATATCCTGACTTTTTCTTATGCTGATAATGTAAAGGAACCAGAGGACTTAGAGAAGCAAAGACAAGCCCCATCAAGTAGATTTCCATATTGTAATTTATTGCCCCTAGATATTGAACATAATCTTCATGTTGGGAATGGAAATAAAGATGTAAGTACAGTTTCAACTGAGCATATGGAGAGTTTGATCGTCTTTACTTCAAAAGGTGAGAGCTGGAAAGCATCAGAAGAGGAAATGGGAGACTTAACTGAGCCTCGTTTTGAATCATTTTTCATGACAAACGACAATTTCCCTTGATGAGAAATAGAGAACAGAAGAAGTTTGAGGAATTTATGTTGTGGATTGGTGGTACTGCTCTGTAGCATATACTTCACTATATAGTGTAAGTGGAATATCTTAGAGGATGCAATCTTGTACTGAGACTCAGTAAGCTCATCTAATTTTATTTTTTTCACTTTCCTTTGATAGGTCTTGTACATAGGTGTTGTTTAGATATCACAGAAATAAATTTGTTTTACTGGTGTACAGAAAAAAGGTAGGTGATTCTGGTTCTACTTTATTTGGTGAAGAATTCGAATTTGATATTTGTAAAGTCAAAAGCAATGAGCAATAAACATAGTAACACTGACCTTTGATCCAGATGAATTGAACTTACTATAGATGTCGTTGCCCTCAAGTATCTCCTGACTAAAAGCTATTCATATTTCAACAAGTCCAGGCCATTTTGGATTTCAAAATAGTTATGTATGGTCCCGTCATAAATTAAGGTTTGTTTATGTTGGGAGGAACACCCTTCTCTACTAACGAACAGGGAGTCACAACAGACTCAACCCTCAAACAATCAAAACATAATATTGCGAAAACGTGAACGATCAAATAAATGCGAGAAAGAACAGGAGAGAAGAACACAATCAAAATAGCTTTACGTGGGAGAAAATCTTCTTCAACGCGAAGAGGAAAACCCACGGGACCTAATCCAGAAACAATTCACTATTATCAATGAAGATTACAATCGCTCTCAATAGTCTTTCGCTGGAGACACTCAACCTCACCAACAATGGAGGAAACACTCTCTACAAGAGTTGATCATTTAACCTCTCGGAGACACACTCACAGAGAAGCTCTCTCTTCTCTGTGCTCAAACGAGAATTATCTCCGGTCTCTTTTCAATTCACATCACGCATGAGATTTTATTTTATTTTTATTCTAAGGACCCATCAGATTATGTACATTACTACATAAATTGGAATGGTTGCTCGTGAGTAAGTAATTAGGAATGACTTAACAGAGTTAATATGTTAGTTGGAGGTGGCATTTGTGATTTTGAATCAACCTTTTGAATGGTAGATGAGAGTGTGACTTGAGGAATGGATGGTTTGGATTAGTACATAAGAAACCTACGTGACTTTCTTTTTCACTGAATCATAGAGGTAACCCTTTTGTATTGCATAGTAGTAGCTAGTAGGTGATGGATCCACGTCCTCCTCCTCCAACTCCAAGCACACCGTTGCTTAGTCCAGCTCCCTCTAGGGGAGGATTCTTGGATACATGGTAAGGAACTTGAATTTTTCTGTGCTTAAATTAAGCAATAGTTAGCAAGGAATATAAAATGAAATGTGAAATTGACAACGTCTTTCCTTGTTCTTTTGGTTTTATATCTTTCAGCTTGTGGTTTGTGTGCTGCTGCGGTCTATTTAGTTGCTGCTTTCCTCCCCTCTTCGAATCAGGGCCTCTTCCACTCTAGTCTCTACTGTTTTTGCTGTTTTGTTCTTTCAAACCATTTGTAAGTTAGGATTTTCTTTTTGTATGACCCACTACCTTTTTAAGCAACAATGTCGTTACTTGGTTGTAGCTGTAAGCCTGTAACCTCAAAAAAATTGTGGCTTTCGTTTCCTTATGGTTGTATTTGAGATCAAGGTTATCAAATCGATATTCAAATTATGAATTGTCCGGCTAATTTTTGAACAGCGACTCAATTTGTATGAAATCGCTAGATTCAAAGACAATGGAAAATTACTTCAAATAGATTATTCAATGTAAAAATTTCAAATTGAAAATAGATAAAATAACTTAAACAAAAGTTTTATAAAACAAATTATTAGCTATATACTTTGAGTTTGTGAAACCTTTATTTTAGAAGAATCAAAACGAAATAATTAAATAGTCAAATAGAGTGTATGCATGACTGCATGCGTTTGATGAGAAAGTGAAATAAGGTAGTAAAATAATCAAAGAAGTTTGAAGTGTTTCTTCAATTTCCTTTCATCAACAATTTAAATCTTATATGACTTTCGATTTTATTCACGAGGATTGGTATAAATGAAAATATAACAAATCACACACAATTCAACTATTTGTTATATTTTCTTCTATATGACTTGTTAAGCTGACATTTTCCAACT
Organism: Glycine tomentella; assembly: GCA_007407185.1. Taxonomy (NCBI): domain Eukaryota; kingdom Viridiplantae; phylum Streptophyta; class Magnoliopsida; order Fabales; family Fabaceae; genus Glycine; species Glycine tomentella. Next base: position 1,345,567 of record PYAF01006334.1, read on the forward strand.
TATTTTTGAACATTTTTCTATCTATGAAATGTAAGAATGTGTAGTTATTTGTAGAACTTGTTTAGTAAAGTTTATAGAGGAGTTATTGGATTGTAGAAAGCAGATGCTTAAATTTTAAATTATAAAAAATAGATATAAAATAATGTATAATAGTAGAGCCCATTAAAAAACCCAAAAAAGTGAAAGAAAGAAAAAGGATTGCTAGGATAAAATGACCTTATAAATGTGCGTGTTTGCGTGAGGGAAAGGTTCCTCCAAACATGTACGTAATTAATACTGAGACTAAACTAGCAACAGGATTGGCACTGGATGCAGAGTGTCTGCAGTTATTTATTTATTTATTTATGAAGATAGAAATGCAAACACGTGGGGTCACAACACTCGTGCATAAAAATCTTGGCAAATCCTTGGAATGGGTCCTCTGGCATGGATCCAGTCTGTACTTGATGAGCTTAACCATTTGATGCATCTACTGAATGAACGGAAGGTACAACCGATTGCACTTTCATTTAATGTTCTCACAAGGCCTGCTTCTCAACCCTACTCATCTCACCTCTAGGGAACATAACTGGCGACACTATTTGTTGGGTCCTTGGGTTGGGGGAATAATCATTTCTTGGACTTTTGCTTGATTAAGAAGTGTTTCTTAACAAAAACAATATTTTAATGGTGATATATCAATTTTTTTTTTCTGATTGCTTGTGGAATTAATTCTTCTTGGTTCAAGACATTAATTGATTGATTTTTACCGTTTTCATTTTTATGTAAGTAAATTTAATAAAAAAATGAACAAATTTAGTACCAAAATAAATAAAAAAATATCATTATTTCGTAAGGAAATTTTGACTTACTTTAAAAAAGAGTTCAAGAAGATCATTTAACTCACTTAAAAAAATTGAAAATTTTAAAATAAATATAATACTGCTTCTGAAAAATATAAATGATATTTTAGTCTTTAATTTATAATTTATAAGTTATAATATCTTTGCTAAAAGCTTTCGTTGAAATTATTTTCATTCTAACTATTTTGGGCTATTGTGGATTAAAAGCATTGATTGAGCCCCAGTGATGGCAATAAGCTGATCGAGCTGGGTCAGGGTTACAAGGAAGGAACACGTGTCGAGATTCCGTAGCAGCGTATCTAGCGAAGTCAACTCCTCCTCGGATCATTCGCACATTAAAATATGTGAAGGAATAAACAATTGACTTCTCTCTCTCTCTCTCCGAAGCAACTTGTTTGGTTGGAGCGAAACAAACGCCTGCATGGTTATGACCCCTACGGCCCACTTACTCGCCGGACTAAGCTCTTCATATTTATTTATTCCACTTGGACTTGGTGTATATCATATCATAATCATAATATAGACATGATGTAGAAAATGAAATAAGATTCACTGACGATGAAAATTATGAATAATCTAAGTTAGGTGCGTGCAGGTGTTATGATAAAGCATATTCCTTCCCTTCCTCAATGTGAGATGCTTGTCAATTGCCACCCAGTGAAAAAATAAAATAAAAAATGCATTCTTCGTTTTCAGGGTTGTACGTACATATGTAATTGATAAATAATTCTCTTAATTATATTTTCAATGATATATTATAAAAAAATACTATCATTGGACGTACATGAATCAACTGATGTGATGATAAGATTATTCTAATTTATGCAATAATCTTATTCATTTTGAGCATGATTATCTCCTATGAATATATGTGGTCTTTATAAAAAATTATATAAAAATACTTAGCTAAATGCAGTAAAGCCCAATTAACCATTTTTATCGCATAAATGAATTAATCTTTCAGGACAGACAAGAAACTATTTTCTCTTTAATTTCCCTTATAATTAATTTGATAATTTTTCTTCAGGATCATGTATGCAGTTTTTTACAAATAAATCTCATTTTAACATGTTCCTTACTTTTAAGGTACAAAGAACTCTTCTCACTCTGCAACTCGTTCTGCATTGCCCGAATGACCCCTTTGTTTTTCAACTCTCAAAGTGGTTTCTAGTTGGTGGGCGGAAAATCAAGAAACAGGGTGGAAGAGCTGTGCAGATGTGAGAAGTTGGTTCAATGTGGCACGTCTTTGCTTGCAGCAAAGGGAAATGCTCGGGAATCTGTCTCACTTTACTCCCTTTTTCTTGGAATAACCGTAAGAAACCAAATCTATTGTTTGTTGGTATCTTCTTTTCGTGCTTTTGATGATTCACAAACACTTTCTTGCTGCAACTTCTGTTGGTGCTTTTGGATATTCAATAAACATTTGATAAAAATACAAGGTTGAATGTTTAAATTTCTCCACAGATTTATGATTTTGATTGAAGAGAGGTTGATTGACACTTCTGGAAATTCAGTATGGCTTTTGCTAATTCAAGATCTGCAAGGTTCGTTTCCTTCATAATATCTTTCAAGTTCCAAGCTATTTAATACCACCACCACCACCACTACTTCTAACTTTAGACTACAGATAGATTACTAAATTCAATGCTATCCTTCAACAATCAAATGCATGCTTTGAGTTTGAGTTAGTTGATTAATTGATATTTTCATAATTTATTGTTAGGTTTTAATTCTAATTAGCTTCATTTCATATTTTAGTTTTGAAGATGATCCGGAGCTAGCAAAATTTCCATCAACCAACGGTGACAATGGCGTTAAGATTAAATTCCACATTGACGGAACACAAATACCTGAGCCTAGTTCTAGAATGGCTCAGAAAAAGGTGACAGGGAAGTTCTTGAAAGCTAGAATGTTGTCAAGAGTGTTCTCCGAAGACTACGACAGAGTAAAACGAAGAGTGTTAGATCCTAGGGGACAAACCATACACCGATGGAACAAGATTTTCTTGGTAGGATGTTTAGTATCTTTGTTTGTGGACCCTTTGTTCTTTTATCTTCCAGTGGTTCGAGATGAAGTGTGCATTGATATTGGAATAACTCTTGAAGTTATTCTCACATTGGTAAGATCAGTGGTGGATGTCTTTTATGTGATTCAGATTTTGATGAAGTTTCGGACGGCTTTTGTTGCTCCTTCTTCAAGAGTTTTTGGGAGAGGAGAACTTGTTGTAGGATATTATAAGATTGCATTTAGGTACCTCCGCAAGGGTTTCTGGTTAGATTTTGTTGCCGCCCTGCCCCTTCCTCAGGTACCTTGTTGAAAATTTTCTTTCTTATACTTTTTTATTATTATATTGGTTAAAGTTTATTGAAAATTACAACAAAATCATAAGATAAGATCGTTAAATAAAAAGGGAAACTTACTTTAAAATTTTATGATTTTCAATAAAGTTTAAACCATAACATAGAGTGCGTTCAAAATATTGTGTTAGAAAGTACGGTACTAGTATGTTATTAGCATTTTTCTTGTAAGCACAAGTATGGTACTTTGACTTGCAGAATGTGCCATTTTATTATGTTGATTTCAGGTGTTAATTTGGATTGTTATCCCAATTCTTAGGGGTTCAACCATGGCAAACACAAAAAATGTCCTTCGCTTTTTCATCATTTTCCAATATATTCCGCGGCTAGTTTTGATTTTCCCACTTTCATCACAAATTGTTAAAGCTACAGGGGTTGTGACAGAAACGGCATGGGCAGGGGCTGCTTACAACCTTATGCTTTACATGCTGGCTAGTCATGTAAGTAGATGAAATTAAACTACATTTCTTGATTGCTCCAAGCAGCCGAATCTTTTTCCTTTTTCTTTCTTTTTTATCTTGTTTATTAAAGAAAATTAAGTCTCACATTAAGAAAAAAGGACTTGATATAGAAACCAAATTTTATTTTCTTTTGTGTGGTTCAACTTTAGCATAAGTTAACATTATAAACCTATTTTTTATTTTTTTATTTTTGCATGGGAAATATTCTAAAAAGATTTTAGGGGCTTGCTGGTACCTTCTATCAATCGAACGTCAAGAAGCATGCTGGAGAAGTATATGTGATTTGGAGAAGTCATTTTGTCAATATGGATTCTTTGACTGCCACAGGGTAAAAGATGCACTCAGGGTATCCTGGTTTATGGCAAGTAATATCACAAATTTATGCTCACCAAATGCAAACGATGATTTCTATCAGTTTGGTATATACGCTGATGCCGTCACTTCGAAAGTTACATCCTCGCCATTCTTTAATAAGTACTTCTTTTGCCTGTGGTGGGGCCTAAGGAATTTGAGGTAAGTGCTATGCAGTTGTTCTGCCATGTTACCATCTTTTAAACGTTGAGTTAAGCCTTACGAAACATATCATCACCTTGCTTTCTTCAAAACATTTTAATTTTAATCTTTCGGTTAGCATCATTCAATCCTAATGTCCCAAAAGTGCAATTCACTTCTCTAGTTCTTTTTATGTTGTCATAGATAATGTTATCTACAAACTCTGATAAAACGAGAGTTATTTTTCTCTTTTTTATTCTCTAGCTGCTCATGACTCACTAGAATTATCCCTTTGGGTATTAATGCTTTTCTGACTGGAGAGTGCAGTTCTTTGGGACAAGGCCTTCTTACTAGCACATATGTTGGAGAAATAATGGTCGCCATTGTTGTTGCAACCCTCGGATTGGTTCTTTTTGCACTGCTAATTGGTAATATGCAGGTAATTAATGTATGCATGCATGTCACTACTTTACCTATATTTCTCGACGTTACCATGTATATTACCCACAATTCTATTGTGTGTGTGACTGTGTGTAATGTAATGTAGGAAGTTTCACATTAGAAAATTAAAGAATGATAAATGCATTTATCTTAAGCTTGTATGGATCAACACTAACTGGCTAGTCTAATCCAATATTTATTTCACACATTTGGTCATGCTCAAATCCAAGACTTAAGTCCACACTTGCTTGGAGAAAGTGACAAAACAAATTGAATTTGAAAATGTTTCATCCTTCTAAATTGACATTAATAAGGCGCGCACACACACACACCCATATATATGCTAATAGAAGTTGAGTTTCGCAGACATATCTCCAATCAACTACTGTTCGCTTAGAAGAGTGGAGGGTGAAAAGAACTGATACAGAACAATGGATGCATCACAGGCAACTACCTCCAGAACTAAGAGAATCTGTGCGAAAATATGACCAATACAAATGGTTGGCTACACGAGGAGTCGATGAAGAAGCTCTTCTTAAAGGACTTCCCGTAGATCTTCGGAGAGACATCAAGCGCCACCTCTGTCTTGATCTAGTCCGAGGAGTAAGTCTCATGCAACATAATAATTAATCTAGCAATAATACATTTAATTAAGAACACCCACTTCTCAAAATTAAATCTTGGTCGTCGCATATATATAATAAATAGAATTTAATTCAATTCCAACAATTTATTTTTAACCTTGCTCAAATTGGATTCTTTGGATTTTTCTATAAAAAACATACTTAGAGAAGTTATTTAAACTTATTAATTTGTACGACGAACATAAGATAGTTGGTCTTGAAAAAATAAATGAAACTTCATTAATTAATTATTTAACAGGTGCCATTATTTGATCAAATGGACGAGAGAATGCTGGACGCAATATGCGAGAGGCTAAAGCCAGCATTGTGCACAGAGGGCACGTTTCTGGTCCGCGAGGGTGATCCTGTGAACGAGATGCTCTTCATAATCCGAGGCCATCTCGATTCTTACACCACCAACGGGGGCCGGGCCGGGTTCTTCAACTCGTGCCGTATTGGGCCGGGTGATTTCTGCGGCGAGGAGCTTCTGACATGGGCCTTGGACCCACGTCCCAGTGTGATACTCCCCTCATCCACTCGAACAGTGAAAGCCATCTCAGAAGTGGAGGCCTTTGCACTCATAGCAGAAGACCTGAAATTCGTTGCGTCACAGTTTAAAAGACTACACAGCAAACAACTCAGACATAAGTTCAGGTTTTACTCGCACCAGTGGAGAACTTGGGCTGCGTGTTTCCTTCAAGCTGCATGGAGAAGGCACAAGAAAAGAAAGGAAGTGGCTGAACTAAGGGCAAGGCCAATTAATGTTAATGTTGCTGAGCCTGAAACACCAACGTCGTATGCAAAAAGGGTAGTGGCGAGGAGTACTAGGACAGATTCTGGGGTTGTAAGCTCCTTGCAGAAGCCGGCAGAACCTGATTTCTCTGTTGATGAATGATATTATTAATTAGTGCATGTACATTATTCACATATACAGTCTCTTGGTCGGTTGCGTGTAATTTTTGTTTTGATGATTTGTTCATATAAATTAGAGATAGGGATTCTTGTGACAAATTGAGTAACTGCGCTTTATTAATTATTAGAAAGCATGCACGTTATTAAAGTCTAAATTATATGTTATTAAAGTTCAATTGTGGTTTGAACAGAGGAGATTTAATCTTAGAGATGTGAATTTTGGTATGACCAATTCCTTGTTGTCTTGAAATTAAGTTCTAACACAAGGGGACTCTTGTGTAAGAGGGTGCATTAATTAAAAATGTAATATAAATATCAATCAGTTTTTTTTTTCTTTCTACTAACAATTTTTTTTACAAATTCTTCTAACATTTTAAACATTTGAATTAACTATGACAATTAATAATTCCTTAATGTTTTTAAGATTTTCATTAAAAAAATGTAAATTGATGTACATGTGGGTTAGTTATCACCTTTAGGACATATCCAATGATGATTTTTAGAAATAAAAACTTGTTCTTACAAGTTTCTACCGTTGGAACTTGTTGATGCGACTACTAAGTGTAGAGTTGGTTCTTATATAAGAGTTGAGTTCTTATATAAAAAAATGAGTTGTTAACATTAAAAACAAAAAATTGTTAGAATTCTCTGTGAAACCTATTTTAATTTCATAATGTTCTTCCGTTGAAGTGAAAATTTGTTTGAATTCCTAAATCTTATATGACAATGTAGAGCCTACTAAAATCAAGTTTTTTTTTTTCTGAAAGGAACTAAAATCAAGTTAAAAACTCATGGATGAATATTCTTTTTTTGGAGACACTCTTAGTCAAATTAGTCTAGTTGTCACTGATCTTAGCCAACTGGCAAGGTGAGACATGTTGATGTGGCACATTAAGTATCTTGCAAGCTCCGACATTGACCCTTACTTGATAGTTGATAGCCTAGTCACATAATCCATTTTGATAGTCTTTTTTGGATGTTTATATTCTTCCATCTTCTTTCTCATTTTGTTCAAAAGAATTACTGGAATCTTAGAATGCAGATTCATAATTCCAATATAAGCAACACAAAGGTGATGGTAATGGATAATTGTGCAATAAAATAGAATAAAAAAGATACAAATGAAAGTTGTAGTGCATCTACAAGCTCGAGGGTCAATTATTAGGAAAATAAAAATTGTAATTTGCAATTTAGGTATCATGGTTTAAAAGCAACAATGCAAATGTATATATAGAAAGCCTTGCCCCAGTTCCCTGAATTCATTTGAATTCTGAAGATTCACATAATTGTTGTTAAGCTGCAATAAAAAAATCACAAATTACAACTTTTATTTTCCTAACCATTCTCGAGCTTATGGATATACTTAAAGTCTTAAACTCTTGTATCTTTTTTTTTTTGGTCCTCACCATACAAATGGTCCTATAAAGCCCATTATCATTTCCTATAGGTTGTTCTTATTGGAGTTCTAATACTACAAAATTTAGGGTTCTAAGGAGGTTTTTAAAATGAAAAGAAAAGAGGAAATTGAAGCATATGTTTGAGTCGTTAGTTGATTGGATGTTAAACTAACTTAACTGACAGTCTTCAATTTCAATGACTATTTTGAAATTTTAATAATTTTAGAAACTAATTAATAGAAGTTGAGAGTGTCTTACAATTTCAAGAATTAGAATAGTGATATCTTAGAACTGATCAGTTACCACACATGAGGGCTAATGCGAATGCCAATATAAAGAATTAAAAGTGTCACATTCTTAAGAAATTTAACTCAACTGATTAAATAAAGTTTATAAATTATTATAAATTTTTTATATTATCTTTGATTTTTATTGATAAAAATATATATATAATACATTAGTATATGTATGTCAGACTATATATTAATTGATTAGGAGTGAGAAAGGGATTAACTTGACTGCATATTTAATTAATTAATTTCAAATATTATTTTAAAATTTAATTTTTTTTATAAATTAAATAAGTAATGTCTTACAATTGTAGGAACTATTAAAATGATGATTTAATAGAACTTGATTATTTTTTAACTAACTTTCGGAGCCATACATAATTTTCACCCTTCGTTAAACTATATACGTCGAACTATAGTTTTCGGTTAGCTTATGCCTTCCTTAGTTTATGATTGCTGTATATAATATTTGTGCTTACGATTTTAATGATTAAGTTTCCCAGGAATATGGTTGGTTTATGAAAGTACCAACCATAAATTTCATTCTGTAAATAATATATATATATATATATATATATATATATATATATATATATTTCATTCCGCTATTTTTGTTGTTTGTGAAATCTGTGTAGCCGTACCAACAAATGGATTCATGGTGTATTCCACCAAGAACACCTGATGACTCTATCTGCATGAACATGCCTATATATAGTTTGGTGGTAAATTTATGAATATGAATGTATCCACCAAAACACTGATCATATGCATCATTGACGAATTTTTATTATAGGATAAGAAGGAAGTGCGTTGAAAAATGGCATAAACAAGCACGATAAAAAAGACCAGAGGATTCGCTGTCATTATATTAGTATCAGTTCAAATAGAGTCACTTCGTACCTGTATATGTAATTTTTAACATAAAAAGTAAAAAACATTTGAAGAAAATAGTAGTAACAATTACATTTTGAAGGTTGAAGAAAAAAATAAAATATATATGGGCATTAAATTGAATAATTTTCTTTATTAATAATTATAGATTATTCATTTTTTTCTAAATAATCTATTCAGTCATTTGTCTTATTTTTTGTCAATTTGGTCCTTTAAGATAAGCTTGCTAATCATTTAAGAGTAATTTTCTTTTAAAAATGAAGTGAAAGGAAAGGAGTGAAAATTACACATTTTTTTTTATTTTAAATGATTAACGACATTAATCTTAAATGAAATAAAACACTAAAATGAAACAAAAAATAATATAAAGAATAAAAAATATATTTTTAAAAATAAAGGATCAAATTGAAAAAAATAAAGAATCAAACTAAATTTTTTAAAGATAAAAAATAAATTAAAATAAAAACTAAATAGTTCATTTAGTTTTTTCCCTATAAATTTGAAAGAGGAAATAAAAGAATGTGCGTCTATTGTAACATTGATTCTCACGTGCCAAACGATTATTTTCTTTAAAATATTAAAAGAAAATATTTGCTTATAGTGCTTTATTTAAAATTAAGAGAAGAGAGTCAGGGAGATTAACTTAATTTTATCTCCTCTTATCCTTCAAAATCATTATACCGTTGAAGTTTTTGGATTATAGAAATTACTAAAGGGCTAAAGGCCATGACATTACAATAGTTGAATAAAAATAAAAAAATAAATAAACATAATTATCAATAGGTACCATGGCCAGGAAGGAGAAATAAAGTTTTTTTTATAAAAAAATTAATGATATGTTTGTAACAGAGAGAAATAATATTGAAGAAAAAATTTATATTTTTTGTGAGATTTACAATTTTTTACATTCTATTTTTTTTTTTTTCACCATTTAAACCAAACGAGAGACAGATCGAGTTAGAGTCAATGAAATAATCATGTGCAGCGCCGGAAGGTTCAGTTTCATAGGCCATTTGTCCTCTTAAGGCTGTCCTCGGGTTGCTATTGTGTGATTCAGCTCTTTTTTTATTTATTTATTTTGAAAGAGTGATTCAGATTTTTTAGAGCAAGTAATCTACTACTTGGTAAAAGAATAATTTTAATAATATTTGGTTCATTCTAAATTAGTCCCTATAAAAAATTAATAAGGAGTAAAATTAAAATTACCAGGAAAAAATAATAATATGGAAACTATAAAAAGGATAAAAAAAATAAGGATCATTTTGAAAGACTAAAAATATATTTAACTAAATATTTAATTATTGAAAAGTGGTTTTGTAATTGCGAATTGAAAATTAAATATATAACTCAATTTATTTATAATATAGAAATAAAAATAAAAGATATCATGCGTGTTAACACATTGGAATTTATTTATAATATTATAAAGGTTAAAATTGAACTTGTACATTGCTATGGCCAGAAGCAAACAGTAGAGGTTGTGAAACTGATTGTTAAGGACAACATTGAAGAAGTTGTTCTAGAGTTGCAGAAGAAAAAGAGACCAAGTGGAAGGAAAGAATTTGATGTAGCATAGGTCTTGAGACTGGGGATAAATTCTACGAATTGAATGATGTACTTTTTTAATTTGTTTTAAAACATTCATAGAATTGTTTTTGTGTGGATTTGTATTGAGAACAACTTACGTTGATTGTTATGTGGCTATCAAAGTCAAATAAAATGCTTTGAGCATAATTGGATGTGCTATATAAAGCTTTTTAATCCTATCTGTATAATATATGTTAATTCTAACTAAGTATAAGGGTTATGAGGGGATGCTACATTTAGGAACAAATGCATACAGGAGAAAGTTATGACCCCCTTGAGCCTGGTTCGTGTGTGTGAATGCCTCTAATCTATCTTAATTAGTACTTTGCCTACCTTTGTCATGACTACAGCAGTTCACACTCATTTTTATCCTATACTAGTCTATTGCTTGGAAGTTGGGATTCGCATCAATCTGAATCCACCTCCCTTGTCGATTATGAGGTATGTTAAATTCATATCCCAATGGCAGAACCTTCTTTCTACCTCATAATCTAGTGTCTTGTTTTTTGAGTTTATCACTACATTTTTAGGAGCACTCAATTTGGTATTTTGTATTTGATAAGGGCATAGCCTGGCTGGTGTGGTGATAATAATGTCATTGAGGCTTGATTCTATTGACTATTTGCTGACAATTAACTTATGTATAACACAAGGCTTGGTACTATTTAACCAAATGCTACGTATGTTTGGATTCATTCAAATTTAACTACAAGACAAAAAGTAACATCCATTTAACAGTGAGACAAAAAATGAAATTTTTTTAAAAGAAATAAAAACCAAATTGAATATTTTACAAAAACAAAAAAAAACATATTTTATCTTAAAAATATACATGATAACAACAGCACAACACAAGGAAAAAGACCAATGATAGCAAGCAGACAAGTGGCAAACCATTTTGGCCTGGACGGAAGCTGACTCACCCAAATGTTATCATCAGTCTCTACTTTCAACACTAGGCAGGCAACGCTTACGATGCCTCATTGGATTGTACATTTGCACTCACTTTAGTTAATCAATTTCATCAAACCATTTCCAATTTAATTGGTGCATATGTGGTCTGGTCGAGAATGCTTTCTACAACCTCAGAACCCTGTTCACAAAAAAGGATCAATGATCATAATTAGCAGCTATGGATTGGTACACCATGTTGAGACCCGGCTACAACTAACGCATAGATCCCCGTCATCATCACTTTTGTATTACTTTTTGCGTCACATCATTGTTGGATAACCCCGATTCATGAGGAAGCAATTTTGAATACTTGTCTAACACTCTCTCTCTCTATATATATATAAAAAAAAAAAACAAATGATGATTATCATATATCAACGCAATCAAATTAAACCGTCATCTAAAGGAAAAGATTTCGAACACTTACACACGTGATCTTATAATTAATTTCAAGACTTGTAGTATGTAATTAATAACAAAACAAAATAATTTTTGAAAGGAATCCTCATTTTAACACTTAGATTGTACCAAATAAAAAATTAGTTTTTCACACCAAATGATATTAATGAACGCATCCTATAAAGGTCAAGTCACCACATCAGCATGTGAAGGGTATCATAATCGGACTCCGCATCCCATGGATAGTGTGATGATTTGTCAAAGAGAAGGGAAAACATATGTAGCCTGTTGTGCTAATTGGTTGTTACATTCAGTTCGAGAAAAAAAGAAAAGAAAGAAACTAATGGTAGTTACCACTTTTTCTAATACCCTTATTGGTTGTTAATTACTTTTTCTAATACCCTTATTGGTTGTTACCTAAATAGTGCACACATTGGATTAATTACAATTTAACAAGTGCATGAACCATGCTGGACTATGATTAGGCTTGGGGTTTTAAATAAAAATAGTGATAGTATAGTCAAAAAGCGTTTAATTTGCTTTTGAATTGTCACAGCGAAAGGTTTCTTTAGCATATTATTTCCCCCGTAGCCCTCTTAGCCTCCGATCTGTTTAAACCTAACAAAAAAGAAAGTAGAGAATTCTTTTGATACATCAGAAAGAAAAAGAAAGTAGAGAATAAAATCGGATGAGGGGACCTTGTTAGTAACATAATACTATATCTATTTAGCTGAATATTAATTCAACCGGATGCGTGATGCTTGTTGCATTGATGCATTGAAATAGAGACAAAATAAATAAGAAAAAAAGGGAATATTATAAATAAAAAGAGATAGAATGGAAACTTAGAATTGAAAATTTATGTGGTTTACATGGATAAAAATAAGAAGAGAAGGAGTGATCTTTTTTCCTACTTGTTTAGGTGAGTAGTAATAAAATTAGAAATAATTATATGATTATTTTAATATTAATTAAAAAATAAATTTAACTCAAAAAGTAACCATGTTACTCTTATTTTTAACAAATTATTTATTATTATTTAAATAATTTTATATAAAAGTATTTTATTTCTTAAAAAATTAAAATGAGAAGTTTCATTCCCCTTTCATGCCAATTTTGTTATTGAGGGGGGAGGGGATTTTCATGGGGGTCCTACAAAAGACTTTCCTTCTTGTTTCTCAACTTAAATAAATAGAGTTACTATATAAATAAAGAGAGATATTTTTTATTAAATAATTTCAACGTATATAAATAAATAGTAAAATTATTGTATATCTCAATAAGAATTATAATATATGGACGTATTTCTTAAAATAGATTTACTTAATAGAAATAAATAAAAATTTAACATAAACCAATATCTAATAAAAAAGGTGGGAGATTCTTACTATGAAGTTACTTCTAAAATTAAAAAATTAATATAAGACAAAAAAATACATACTTATACAACAATATTAATAATGAAATAATTTATGAAGACAATATTTGTAAGGTATACTTCAGTAAATTAAACTTAAAAAATATATTTTATAAAATAAATTTAATATTGATCATTTTCTTTCTATATAAATTTAGCTTATTAATAAATTTTGATTTTATATATATATATATAAAATATACTATTTAAAATTTTAATTTTTTAATTAATTCATTAGTTATATTTTATGA
>PYAF01006334.1:1358980-1407256 GCA_007407185.1 Glycine tomentella
ATTCATATTTGCATTTAACTTATATATATATATATAAAATATACTATTTAAAATTTTAATTTTTTAATTAATTCATTAGTTATATTTTATGAATAATCATTACGACCTAATACAATTTAAATATGCAAGAGTTAAACAACACGAAACAATCATAAATTGCTCAAATGATATAATTATTTTCTATGGATAAGGATAAAAATGATACATCAAAATATACTTGGAAATGGAATAAATTAATTTGAAATTGTTAGAGAAATAAATTATGAGTCTCTCAGTATTTGTTTGCCAAAATTAAATAAAATTAATATGTAAGCATCTTATTTTTGTATTCATTAATGTCAATTAGTCATTTATTTCCTTTATGGATTTTTTTAAAATAATTAGTAATTATAATATATATTATTAGTATCTGTTATTAAATATATGTATATATATATATAAGTTAAATGCAAATATGAATATATTTATAAAGGTGGTATTTTTTTTTAAAATACACATATATATAATTTAAAATTATTTAAAACATGGGTGAATATAAAAATTGTATTTATTTTAAAATATATTAACAATCATAATAATATAAAATATTTGTAAATTGTAACTTTAATACTCATGCAAGACACCAATTTTTGTGTATAAATATGATGACAATGAAGATTGAGCATAATACCTCGTACATTTACTCCAACTTCATTAGTACTCCATCACTCGATCGCCCACTCTCTCTCTCTCTCTCTCTCTCTCTCTCTCTCTCTCTCTATATATATATATATATATATATATATATATATATATATATACAATGCCAATTATTTAATCTTTCAGTCAATATATATAAATTTAATTTGTCCAAGAAAAAACTTCTGAATTGTTGCCCTCTACTACACTATCAACCAAAAATGAAAACTTTTACTTAATTTGAAACAAAATGGAGTATGGAGAGCCACTGAGCCAGCAAATTAAAACAAAGAATTTATTTATAATAATCATTAAGAAGACAATACTAAGTTGCGAAGCCACCTCTAATTAATTACGTATACAACTTTGTTTCTCCCACCATATATATTCAGCATTCACCAATAAATGGCGAGGTTTGTTACTGGAAGCTTTGCTCGGACGTTGATTGAGAGAGAAAGAGTGACCCTGTAAGCAAGAAAGATAAATTATGTGACACACATTCCTTGAAGGACAGATGTGAAGTCGGTGGTTCACGGAGTACTGTACTACTTTTTTTGTTTATTAACCATGTTGTCAAGAACTAGTTCTTGACCCATATCTGACCCCCCTTTAAAAGTTTAGACCTTGGTTAACTGAATTATCAATATTTTAATTCTCATTAATTGATATAGAACCTTTGACTTTGATGTTGTGGGGCTTACTATTTGGAATCCCTTATCAGGTGTTATCACAGTAATAATTAAGCAAATAAAAATAAACATTTTTTTTATTAAATGCAACATCATTAAATTTAGGTTTAAATCCAATTTAATACTAATAGCTAGTTTATGAGGCAAAGTTTACATGACTAAACACGTGCAGGCTGCAAAGTGTTGGCCCGATAACAACTTGAGCAGACTTAAAAACTAAAAAAAAAAAATTATGATAGACTCGGATATTATTTTAAAATTTGAGTTTAGACCTGCAATCTCAACATGGCAAAATTAGTGTTTAATACAGAAAACCATAAATAAAAAAGTGAAAATTCGAAATGTTTTTAGTTAGGCAAATTGTTGCATCATTACAGTCCTTTGACTTCCTTACAAATAGACAAGTTCTTTGATTAACAAATGAAGTGAGCCCATTTTCTATCACATGCTCTGGACAGGGTAGTAGTATGTATATGCATGGAATATTAGCTAAAACAGTAGCAATACTTGCGTTGCTTGAACGATATGATGAAAGAGATGTGTGCCTTATCCAAAAAGGCAGACCTTGGACAATGTTTTAATCTCTTACGAACATGACAGAATGCAGCCTTAATTGAATTTGCCTCTGCATTCATATTTTCCAATTTTCTGCCCAGAATATGTAACTACTGATTAATGTAATTACTTAAAGCTAGCATTAGTTTTTCCTGATAAAATTAGCATTTTACTTGTTTTCTATTTAATACCATTTTTTTTATAAAGTATTAAGAGGGATTATTAGGAATATGCTATATGTCATTACTGTTTTATTCATTTGTGGCACAACCCCAGAAGCTAACCAACTAGGCTCTGTGTCCTTAAACGTGAACAAACTTGGTCCCGGCATGGATACCTTACACTAATGTACTTTAAAGAGATGCAATTTCATGAATCTGCACCGACATATCTACAAGGCACGAGGAGAAATAACATGAAATGAATAAAGAGAATGGAAAGGGGATGTATTTGGGTTTAACTAGCTAGTACGTACGTGGATGATTATCTGAGTAGGATTCCCACCATTTAGTTGAGGAAGGAACTCAATGATTTATTTACTTGCAAATGCACGAGATGATGTCTCCTTGGAATTGAAACTCCTGCAAAAAGGGCAAAGAGAAATGTTAACACAGCTTGCCTCCACCAAAGGAAATTTGGGAATTAATGGATATAATTAGTGGACTTAAATTTATAAAGAAGAAGATGTTTTGAATTAATAGAGTAATAGACTGACCTATATATTATCTTTATTATTGTGGTTATTTATATTTATCTAAATAAATTGACCTAATAACTTGAATTTTTTTTGAATGATTAATTTGAGATTTCTCTTATTGATTAAATAAAATTTTAAAAAAAGTTTTGGTCTTTATAGTCTATTTATTTATAAAACTGTCCAATATCTTGTACATGTTGACTCTTGTTGGACCGTAATAAACTATTTTTTTTTTCATTTCTTTCTTATAAAAATTCCACGTTTTAATTTTTTTAAAAAATCTGTGCAACAATACGGACTCACACCTAATTTATTTAATAAATATATCTGACTTAAACTTAATTCAGATTTGAATTTAATGAAATTTACCAATTCAGGTTAGAATAATTACAAATAAGTTTGATGAAAAGTTAAGTTTAATTCCCAAACTTAGAGCATTAGATTATTGACAACCCTGTAATTCTTTATTTGATAAAACACATTGCAATGCTTTCCCCAACAAAGGATAAAGAAAGAGCAGGCTAATCGCATTTTTTGCCAACATAAGGCCACACATCTTATCTGAGAAGAGATGGGATACACTTACTTTATTGCTAGTTGATTAACATAGTCAAAAAATTTGGCTGGTTGTAATATAAGAGGGAGACAGAAAGGGTAACTAACATCAAACAAGAGTCTGTGACAGATTAAACGTTTCCAAATATGGTGAAACCAATTTGATCATAGTTTATATGTGTTGAGTTCTTATTGGCCTTGGAGATGTTTCTTTCCAATAAGACTCTGACCGATTGTCATACTTTTCTTCTCAAAGGATGGCTGGGAGTGAATGGCACATGCTTGTTCTTACCTATCCTAAAGCTATAATATTGGTGTCAGCGAGGTACAGATTCACTATTTGTCCTCTGCTCAACTCAACTCAACATCTATTATTGCACGGATGAATTCACCAAAACCATCCAAACTTGAAGTTTAAATTAGACCAACTGCATTAATAAACCTTTTTTTTAGAAACTTGTGTACGTGTAGATACTAAGCAAGGGACTAATTTGGAGGCAATACTTCGATCCCTATAATTTGTTAATCTGAAAAAAAGTGGAGTATGGCTCATTCATACTGTATGCATGGATCTTGTGTTTAAGACGAATAAATTAAATACATGCATTATACAAAGGTTTCTTATTCCACAACAACAAAAGTACGTTTTTTGAGGTTGAGTATTATTGTTGATCTCGTGTTTTATTATTTGTAATTTGTACTTGGGTCCATGAATAATTACGGTGTTTAGAGTTTTTAAGTTTATATATTTCCTTGTAATCTGAGTACAATTATACGAGTGTGAAAAAATATAGTATAAAGCTGAACGTAGTCCACATTGGATGAACCAAGATAAATTATGTATGTTATTTTCTTCTTTCCTTTTTTCTCTTCTCGATTGTTGTGTGATTATTCGGTACCCAATAAAAAGTATCCTTAAGTATGACATGTTTGTCCAGATCAAATGAGTATGTAGGACAGCAGGAGATGTAACAATCAAAACAAATTGATTTTTAAAATCACTAATAATTATTTAGTATAAATTCACACATAATAATTCAAAATACCTCTTGTATGGTTTAGACTATAGTACATTTTAATCTTTTTAAGCAAAATATATATATATATATATATATATATAAACTATGTTAGAATATTTAGTTTTATTTTTTTTAGCAAACTTTAGGTTAGTTTAATTCAAAAAATTCATCAAGTTCAAGAGTCATTAAAATTGAAAAAGGTTTTATAGAGATATTTATAAATTTTTACCAACAAAATTCAACTTATATTCTTGTCATATATGAGTCGGATGGTTACAGAATGAACTAATCTTTATTGGCAGCTCCACTGTATAAACGTTTATAAATGTTTTTGCTTTAAATAAGATTATCTCTTGAAATAAACAAAAAACTTCTTATATATTAATAATTAATAACAAGTAGCAAATCAATGAAATGACAGCACAGTAGAGAGTATGAAAAGTATAGGGACAAGCAAGATTGGCCTACTTACGATAGAAAATGAAATGGAGGTGAGTGGTTTATACTCTGTCTAATTAACATAATAATTCTGATGGATAAAAGGCAATGAACGTTTCCTAGTCATGGATCAAGTTTGTCCAGTGAATGAAAGAGTCCGAGGGTACCTGCATTACAATGTGGGTGATGGGCCACCATATATGCGAATGAAAACTTACATGTAAACCTTGTCGATCGAAACTAATATCTCACCCATTATAATCTATGGCATCATATATATGATGTACATAATACTGTTATGTATTGGCAATTGGTAAATGGCACCACTGTCTGTGAGACTTGGATGTGTGTCGCTTTAATTATAACTTGATTGTTTTAACAAAATTAGAAGGAACTGCATGTGTGAGAGGGATAGATTTTAATATGGGTTGGTGGGTGGCACGATTAGTTGGATGCCAAATGTGATAAAGTACTAGATTAGAATTTAGAAGTCAACCCAGATGAAGATGCCTATGATTTGGCTAGTCACAACAGAATTGACAATGTGAGGGCAAGAACGGTGGAGCGGGAAAGGGTGTTTCACGAGCTCATCACAAACAGTGCATTCAAAGTGTGTGTTGAAGAATTGAAATTTGAAAGAATCTATATATATATATATATATATATATATATATATATATATATATATATATATATCTACTAGACTTGTGACAAAGTTGAATAATACCCAATGTTTGGGTCAACTTACGCTGTGTCTAGCATACACAGCAAGTAACATCGATCTCAAGGAACCAGACAGGCCGGCAATGCATCAATCGAAGGGCCTCGGATAATTGTGTGCTTCACTTGAAACTGACATTTGAAAATTCTAGGATATCCTTAGCGGGGGTATTTCACCATTTTGGATTATTTCACAAAACATTTTATTGATATGGGTTTCTCTTTAAATTATTTATATATCATGAATGATTTTTGTCACATCAGATATAAATGAAGTTAATCTTAATGATGTCATTAATTCATTTTTTGTCATGTAGTGGATTGTGTTTTTCTATTTTATGTTACTAATTTGTCTTTTGTCATATATTGATAGCATCATTTTGTTCTATACTACCCTTTAGGTGGTATCACTCTGTTACATAGGAGACATCACCCTAAAGGTTGTCTTTTTTGTTTTGTATTTAATAATTATAATTAAATAATTTTAATAATTAATTTAATTTAAGTAATTTTAATAGTTAAATAGTTTAATTGATTTTAGGTTTTACTAATTTTAATTTTAATTTAATTCATTTTAATAATTAAATAATTTAAGTGAAATGGATTGGTTTAAATCTCAACATGCACAAACTTGTAGCCAATGCATACATTAATGATACAAGAGAACTAATTGTCTATAAAATTGACATTAGTTTGTCATGAATGAAAACCAAATCGTTTCATTCAAATTGTCATTGTAATTATTATAATGCATTTCAATTTAACTAATTTTTTATTACAAATATTTTTTTCTATTTAATAGAAAAAATTATCAATAAATAGAAACACATACCTAATAAAATCATTAACCTTAAATCATAATCAATATCTTTAAACCCTAATAAAGACCAACAATTTATAACAATAAAAAACATTCAAAATTAAAGTCACTTAAATCGAAGTTAAAATTATTAAAACTTAAAATCACTTAAATTATTTAATTATTAAAATTAATTAATTAAATTAATTATTAAAATATTTAGTTATAATTATTAAATATAAAACGAAAGAAGCAATGTTCAAGATGATGTCTCTTGTGTAACACTTGTCACGATGACGTCACCTGTTCTAACAAGTCACTTTAAGGCTTTAAGAAATAACATGAAATATGAAATATGATGATGTCATCAATATAAGACAAAAGATAAATTAGTGATATAAAATAGGGTGATGTTACCTGTTTGGATGTAATAAAATATGGTAACATCACTCACTACATGATAAAAGATAAATTAGTGGCACTACATTGATTTACGTCACTCAAATGACAAAAATATTCATGACAAGTGCATAATTTGAAGACCAATCCATATTAGTAAAATGTTTTTCAAAGATGCCCAAAATCTCAAATAGTTGACCCAACATGTAAGAGATGATTTATCTAGCAGGAGCATCATGTTCAAATCACATCATATATAAAATTTTCTTGAATTAAAGAAAATCTAACAAAGACCATGGAGTGCGAGTAAAATTAATATATAATCCAGTGAATTGGTAACCTGACCAAGACAACAAAAAAAAAGTAATTGAAATTTGAATCACACGAGGCAACAGGGCATCCATTCCTATGTCCGCGGAAAACACATTTTAATGAAAATAAAGGGACAAGCTAGCACAATGATCTTCTGCACATAGGACCACTGATTGTTTTTTAAATTTTTTTAATTTAATTTTTCATTGGTGGTGTAGAGGGGACCACGGTAAAGTAGAAACGCCCACACATCATTGGATCAAGTCTCCCTCAGTCAGCGTCATGATCGGTGATGGGGTAAGGACGTGTGCAAGTGTTGCCGTTGTTATATATAGCATAGGCGCGCGTTTACACCATCAACCGCTAATCCATTTTGTTCAGTGTGGGACATAGAAGCTGTTCCTGTGTGTCTGAGAGAGAGAGATGGAGAAAGAAACAGAGATGAAGCAATCCAAGTTCAAGAGGATTTGTGTCTTCTGTGGCAGTAGTCCAGGGAACAAAACTAGTTATAAGGACGCTGCTATTGAGCTTGGAAGAGAATTGGTAATTAATGCCCCCTCTCACTCTCTTATTTCTTCTGCTTCCTTTTGGACCAATTCTAAGTCTCTAACAAATACATACTATTGTTTTCTAATGTCATCCAACTTTTCTCCCATAATTAAATTGGATTTCTTCTCATGTGCTGCGTTAAGATTCTTTTTTCTTATTTTATCTTCGGGGACAATTGATGGCTTTGAATTACGTCAATTTCTCTCTCCCTCTTTGTTTAATTTGTCTTACTTTCGTTTTCTAATTTTTCAGTTTTTCTAAGCTTACACCTTTTTACTACTGTATACTAGGATTTACAAACTGGCATAGTCAACTAGTTTTCATTTCAACTTCTCTGCTTTCTTAGATTCACGAAATCAGAGTTATTTACATATACATATGCTGATGATGATATTGTTTGGTATTGAAAAGGTGTCAAGAAATATTGATCTAGTATATGGAGGGGGCAGCATTGGTTTGATGGGGTTGATTTCTCAGGCTGTTTACGAAGGTGGTCGCCATGTAACTGGGTAAGCAAGCATCTTCTTCGTGTGGTCTCATGTTATGTAGTATATATTGAATTTGTTGAAGTCAACTAATTTTTTGTCTTGCTTTTGTGGGCAGAGTTATTCCCAAGACACTTATGCCAAGAGAGGTAATGTTAAGGTGTTTTGGAAGCATTTCATTGGAAATGATAAAAAGAAAATAACCAAACACAAATGCAAGGGGACACAGAGAGAATTATCTACATGTTTTCCCTATCTTAGCGCAATAATAATATACGCTCTTGTTCCAATTCTTTGGCAAGTGAATTTCCACCATACTTTTGTTATCCCAATATCTGAGCTTCACACACACTTGTCCTTTTTTGTGATTCATATGCAGTTCCTAATGAGTGGAACTAGTATATTGAGCTCACTCACAAACAAGTCACATTTTATTTATTTATTTATAAGGTTTATTATTTATTATCCATGAATACATACACCTGGCAATCTGGGGTCTTCCCTTCTGAACCATTTTGTCCTTCTCTCCCAGTTCCATATAGCCACTTTAGATTCTTGTGGCATTTTAATTTTAAAATTGGTATGATTGAGGAAGTAAGAGAGTTTTGTTGATGACTTTTCTCTATTCTAGGCCCGAGGAGAAAAAGGGTGGTCATATGATTTCCAATAGAGCCCACTTCTCTGGCAAGACTGTAACACTCATCATTGCACCGCTCCCTCTCCTCTCCCTAGCTTACTTCCTGATATTCCGTGGCATGCATTGTATTGTATTGTAGTATTGAATTGTATTGTAGGAATTCTCACTCTTCTCTCTCTCACGCGCAAAAGCTGTTTCTGCTTTACTATGAAGCTGTTTGTTTGATGAGTTATTATAATAATTTGGATTGCAGCTCACTGGAGAAACAGTGGGAGAAGTGAAGGCGGTAGCAGACATGCATCAAAGGAAAGCAGAGATGGCCAAGCGCTCTGATGCCTTTATTGCCTTACCCGGTTCGTACTACTACAACATAGCATTTATGCTTCCACCATTATTTCTTCATCTTAATTACCTTTTACAATTAACATTACATGTTTATGTTGTGATTGTGGAGATACAAGCTTAGTTTATTGATAAAAAGAGAAGAAAAAAAAAAGAAGAGGTTGCATATTTAAATTTCTTATTAACAAAAACTAATAATAATAATAATTAATATTTACAGATAAAAAAAAATATTACCTGATTGTGATTCAATATTATTATCAAAGTTTTGTCTTGGTTAAGAAATTTGTTCCGTTAAAAAAAATATCATGCTTAAGAATTAAGGTTAAGAATAATTTATTATTACTCTTTTTTAAACCATCTAAATAATTTTAAGGACACTGTCCATGAAAGTAAAAGAGACAATACCTTAAAATGTGTAAGCCTAATAGTGTAAAGGACGTAAGGTTAGAACATTGACAGTAGGAAGGCTAAGCCACACATGTGAGCTGCAAGACCCCTCTAGCCTCCTTTACCTTGACTGGGAGGTGTTTGTTGTTCTAGTACATCAATTATGTCTCATGTCTTATAAGAATTGAAGTTAAAAGATTTCAACATCCTTCTTTATCAATTTATCAAGACATTTTTTAAAGACAAAATCATTAGATCCACCTGAGAGCTAATGTGGACAACACGTCACTAGAATGAGATTGTTTCTCTTAGAAAATAAAATAAAACTCTACCGAAAAATATCATGTTTAAAATATTATTTTTTATTTTTTACTTTTAACCAGTATTACAAAAATGATTGATGAAACCATTATTATATCATGTCTCTATTACATTCAGATAAAAAATTATAAGATTGATTTGGTGATAAGAAAAAAAAATAAAGAGAAAAAAGTTTTAGATTTAATTCTCTCCATTAACAAAATATTAACAATTAATATTTATAAGAAAAAGAATGTTCAAATTATACATTATGCACTTGTGATGTTGGGGTACTGTAAGATTATTTCTTTCTTTTTTTTACAAAAGAAGATTGTTTCTTCTTGATAGTGTTTACAAATTTGTACATGTGGCTAAATTCCAAATCATAGTGTGTTGGAATACGAAAACGTTTTCATTGGGCCTAAAAAGAAACTTTTTATTTTATTTTATTAGGATAACTTTGCAAGGTCGCGAATCATTCTATTTATTCTAAAAAAATATTTGTTTAATTTTATTAATTTAAAGTTGATTATTTCTGGGAAAAAATGTTAACGAACATGTATTAAATCAAATAAGTTTGAATCTCATAACATGCACTATTATTTTTCTTATTGCAATGGAACCTTACTTAAAATAAAATAAAACTTCTCCAAAAATTGGCGTATAGAAAAAATCCATACATTATCATTTTATTTTTTAACTTACGTGATGCATCGGCATCGCTTCGCTTGTGCATCAGTCATCACATGACAAATTTCGAATAAAAGATTTAAGTTCAAATATATCTAATAAACACTAACTTAGTGCATGCCTAAAACCGTATATAGACCACGTGTAACAAGAATTATCCCATGTTTTTAAATGACATGTTTTATAACATAGTTATTTCAGGTTTTCAGCTACCATTTTATAAAATATGAATTACACTCAGATCTTTCTCAAAGCTAAATAAAATTACACTTTGATATTTTTTTCTTTTTTTAGGCATTATTTTGACCAACTTTAATACATATTTATTGCCATAAAAATCAGAAAAAGTATATGTTAATGGGAATGGTATATATAGTGATAGTGTTACTTTGTTATATGATTAGACGAGGTATATGTAAGGTAAAAAAAAATGATTATCGAGTAAAATTTTGTTACACATTAGGGGATATGAATGTAATTTGGTAATTTTTATAGATGTTGCTTTTAAAATAAAACATAAAGTAAGATAAAAGAAGGCCCGAGTTTTTTTTTTTTTTTTTTGTGTTTTTGGAACTTTTGTTGCAATATATCTATGAAAAAAGAGGCCGAAGGCACAAAGGATTAGGGACACCTGATTTGAGCAGTTTTCTCTCTCTTGGGTGGATGCTTCTAATTGAACCCCCCCCCCCCCCCCCCCCCCAAAAAAAAACCAAAAAAAATACATAGATAATTGTTGAATTTAAACAAAATAGTAAGTTCATACTCCACTTATTCTGATGGAATATCCAACTCCAAAGTTTCTTGCCTTTTGTAAACTTTTTAAACAAAATTATTGGGAGGTTTCCGATATTATTCTTTTGGCGATGTTACTGAAAAGAAAAAGGAAAATATGCATGTGTAGAAAAAGGGCAGAAAATATAATTATTAAATTCCTTCAATAGCATGTAATTGAAGCAGATATAATGACAAACATCCCTATACAAACATTATATTTATCTCAGCGCAATTTTCAAACCTAATCACAAATCATCTCTCTAAGCCTGAAATGAATTACCCAAAAAAATAATAGCATGTAATGGTAATACTAATATATACCCTTTATGTGCATAAAGGTGGCTATGGGACACTTGAGGAACTTCTTGAGGTGATAACATGGGCTCAACTTGGCATCCATGATAAACCGGTAAACTCCTTATGCTACAAATTTTTTTTTACCCTTCAAAAAATGCTAAATTAAATTTCCATTGCATCATAATTATGAAAATTGGTACCTATTACACTTTTTATGAGATACGAATGCATAAAGCAAAGTTTTGGTTTTAAAAGGTGGGATTGCTGAATGTTGATGGATACTACAATACCTTTTTGTCTTTCATTGACAAAGCGGTGGAGGAAGGCTTCATCAGCCCCACTGCTCGCCATATAATTGTATCTGTCCCAACACCAAAAGAGCTTGTCAAAGAGATGGAGGTAAGTAATTGTAATTAAATGTTATTGTCTCTTCTTTCTTCTACTTACTACTTAGCCTTGAGTAGTTGTTGAGCCATTTCCTTCACATTTCTTTCTTTAACTAGCTTTCATTCTTTCACCCTCTTATAGGAATATTTCCCACAACACGAAAGAGTTGTCTCCAAGCTAAGATGGGAAAGTGAACAGCTACATTAGTCCTCACATTGTGAAATCCAATGGTGATTTACATGATGATAACGATGATGGAAGTTTGTGTAGAGGGTAGTTGTTAGTTAGAGTTTCAAAGTCATAGAGACTATTATCGTAGATGACCACAATTTACTGGAGCTAGATTCTTTGTGCTCTTCCTTTTCCTTGTTAGTGTAAACATTTGATTGCAATCTAGCTATGAAGAAGGTTAACTACTGTACTCAATCTGAAATTTTCCTTTTTCCTTTTATCCGTTTATAAAAATTCAAAAACAGAGAAATTGGCCGGCAGAGCTTAGAGAATCTGTGTAGGATGAGGATCGCCAGATTTATATGTTTTTCTTTCTACATTTTCCGATTTTTATTGTACCATGGCTATTGTTGTGTTGAATTGAAGTAGATAAAACTCCTTTAGGTGCATACACTATATTGCCTAATTAATTATGAACACAAGCTACCCTTGCAAGAAAAAGAATGACAAAAGAACGTAGTCTTTGACAGAATAATTGAGACCAGCTGGATTGTTTCACAAAATAATAGTACATGTAGTAAGAAACAAATAAAAAATAGTCTTTGATTTTGGGACGACTTTATATAATCTTTTTTATTTGGAAGGTCAAAATCTTAGTTAAGAATGTGTTCCTTCGGATAATATGCAATAAATAGGGAAACATAATAGGTATAGAAAAAATAGTATCGCTAACCAGTGTCCTTAAAGTATTAATTAACTAACTAAAATAAAAAATATTTAAATAAAAATTATAAAAAATATAAAAATATTATAAATAACACAGTAGGTAGCTAAATTTAATGTATATAAATTAAGTTGAAATCCTAATATACTAGTATAGATAACATTTAATGTCATTGTAGGTTACAATTACAATGCATGTTTTCAACCATTCTTTTGTTTTTTATACGAAGGAATCTTACATTATTCTTTCATTAATGTCTTATTAATTTTTTTTATTTAATGTTCTGATTTCTGAGCTCGTGAGTTATTTATTTTAACAAAACAAACCACCCATCACTAGTCACTATGCCTACGGACCACTTTTACTTTGTTGTCTTGTTGCTGATTTTTCCCAGGTTATTCTTTATTCTTAACATTTTAAAAAAATAATTACAACTATCTACTTCACAAGTAAAAATACTGGCTCATTTGCTTTCCGGTTGACCCTAATGACAATGAAACTAATTTGACAGTGAACCTAAGCTTTCCTATATCTTCTTATGGGTAAAAATTAATTTATGTATAATTTAAAACTAACTTTTAGGTAAGTTAAATGAAAAAACTTTCATAAATTATTTATATATACATAAACTATACTGTTAACTTATAAAAACAATTATTTTATTTTATATTGTTTTTCCCCCTCATAAATACGTGCAAGAGTAAAAACTATGGACTTTTCTTTTTGAAGTTACGTTAGGAATAGAAACAGTGACGAACAAAGTTATGTGGAGGGTCACTTTTTTGTTAACATAAGTTTATATTTAAATCTGAAAGGCTTGAGCTGGTTTCCACTGCAAGCTTGTTGGCCATGTGTATTCAAAATAGCCAAGTATTGTTTATTTGGATTGTTTTTGTATTAAATACTAAAATAACAAGATGACAGGATTTAATATTATAACGGATGGATTATATTCCAAATAAGCTACAATTATACAATGCTTCAAAATAATGTTTTTTTTGTTCTCCAGCGACGGAAGGTGAGGTTGATTTGGAGTAAAACTGGTGCCACCTTTTGTGCTTCAACCTAAGTCAAAAAAAAGTGATAGGTTGGCGAATGCTTAAAAATGCAATCATACTTCACATTCGCTGAGAAAACGATAAGTTGACATATCAAGTATCAACTTTTAAGAAGTAGTACATCGGGAATGCTTAAAGAAAATTGCAAATATTTTGTGATATCATCAATCGTATATCAAATTAAATGCTCTCATCACAGACACACACACACAAAATTAAATAAGAAAAAACAGACCAGTGTTAAAAACTGACAAATTAGGAGTTGGCTTCACTTTGATCCAGGGAAGGAACCATTTTTATAAATCATATACTATTTTTATTAATTTTAGATATTTTTCTATATATTAACCTTTTTCTACAAGATTCTCCGTTAAACCAAAAAAAAAAAGAAACAAATAAAATATGATAAAATTAATTTTTGAAAAAGTTAAAATCATTTTTTGAAAATTTAATTTTAACTTATGCATAAGATAATTTTTTATTAAAAAGTTTATTTCATATTTTATGTTGTTTTCTTTTTAATCAATGTTTATAGAAAATTTCATCCAAATTTAATTATGTATAATTAAATATATATTAAATAAAAATATTTAAATTAAAAATAAGATATTACAAAATTTAAAATATAGAAAAATATCATGTTGAAAAAAACAATAATTTTAATGAATGTAATTAAAAACAAAAGAGGTGTTGTTGCATGTTGAGCAGTTCAAAAAAAAATAACAATAAAGAAAAAGAGAGGTGACCCTACAGACGATTGAGAATCTTCTGAACCATCCGATGGCATGGCTCAATTTCAATCCAACGGAGTGAGTTGATCTGTCAAAATCAAACTCATGAAGTCGCACACACGTGTCCACCACCTGGCACGCTCTCATACGCCTCTAAAAAAATAATACAAGGGAAAATAGAAAAAAAAACGAGGGCAGGGGTAGTTTCGTCAGACGAATAAGCAGAGTGAAAATTTCAGTTTAGGCTACAAACCTCAACATCATTGACATTTGACAATGGCAATGCCTGTTTGATTCTTCTCAGCACATAATCGATCGCGCTCTGTTGATTCGATTGAAATCGAAGAAGAAGGAGGCAAGCTTCAACCCTAGCGTTTCAACAATCGATTCTGTAAGCTTAATGAAACTCTTTTTTTCGCTCTTCGTGATGGACGACTTGTAAATCTGTGTTCCGCGGTAGTGTTTTTATGGAAGCTCTTGAATTCAGTTTCTGTGTTTTGGCTATCGTTTTACGAAGACAGTAGTGTACGGCGCGAAATAATATCAAATATGTTTGTTACTCGTTTTTTTGTTTCGTGAGATTCAGTAACGCCGATCAACGATGCAATTTTGAAATTGCGCATTTGTATTCTTCGGTGGTTATTTGACGTCACATCAGTTTCGTTTTGTTCTTTTAGGTCGTTATGATGCGGTTTGAGTCCGCGTTTGATAGTTTGAATTCAGAAATAGAAAGGCTTACTTATAGTAATCGGTGCTGTGTGTACTGAAGTATTAACGCTAAAACCACATCAGGTTTCTATTTGTTCTTGAAAATGCTTGATCCATTTGTCTTTGATATTGTAACAATGAGGTTTGAACTTGTGGCATCATGCAAAGCACCTAATCACTAGCACAATCCTCGTGGCTTAATAAATGCTTGATACTGTCTATTGGTATCATTGCTCCAACATGTTACTAAACACCTGCAATTATTTTTGCATCTTTATCCTCTCTCACACACACATGCACTCACTCACACTCGTTCTGGGAATATAATTTGGATTTACGTGTGCTTTCACTTGGATGGAAAGACAGACAGACAGATGTATAGCACATGAATACTTAAATAGCAAATGTACATTCAACCTGACTACTACTACTCTGCTTGTTTCTTATACTTGATCTTATTTTTGGTTGTTGAAGGATGATATATTTGCGTTGGTGTTTGCCTGAGGATTTGGGGCGTTTCCAGGTGATACATATCTTGACTTGATTGTGGTCGATACTAACTGGACAGGAATAATGCATCGCAAGTAAGGAAAATTTTATTTATAGAGTTATAATGCCTGCCTTTATTTTGTGTTTTAAATTTTAAATATCTTAATATTAAGGTTTTATTTTACTTGCACTTGTTCTTTGTGTCCGTTCTACCAAAATTTCTGAATTTAATTTACTATCTCTTCTTTAGTTCACTTAAAAGATCAAATGATAGTACCCGGATTATCATCACAGCTATTATGGGAATTGCCTTTGGATTTTTTGTTGGTATTTCAATTTCATCTGTGCATTTGACTAAGGTAATATTTACAACGGTAATTCTTTTCAATGTTTTGTCATACGTTTTTCATCCTTATAATTTTTTCCCTTGTTATATTTTGCAGATTAGCTTACTTTCATCACCTGTAGGGAATTCTTTTGATGTACCTGTAGCTGATTCTGAAATAGACAGATTTTCGGATGAAGTAAAGAGATCTCCTGCTGTTATTGATGAGTCTTCTGGAACCAAAAATCTTGAAACCCTAGGGTCAATTAGATTACCAAAGGTAATTTCCATGCTTATTCTTTAGATGGATGTGAATGTGTGTATATTCTCAGAAATGTAAAGCTAGAGGTTTCTTTGGTTGTTAGCACTGGTATATTTGGTGAAAGTGTTCCTTAGAAAGGTTGGGTTTGATTTATGTGTACTTTTACCATTTCCTGGCCATGGTTTTGTCTTATATAAAATATTTTGTTCTGCTAAGCTTTCTCCGTGGCTAATTGTAGGGGCTGAAAAAATCATGAACTAAACCTTTTAAATCCTATTCTATTCAGATTTTAAGGATTACAGATTAAAATGTCTATTTATATATAAATTAATAATAATCGATTTATATTTTAAAATTTATTTGTGGTTGATTATTTATGATCTTGTTCCATATTTAGATGACATAAAACTTACCAGATAGAAAATTTATCACAAACTTTAATTCCCGCAAGGAAGTACAAATCTGCTTCTTTTTTTGGGGAGAAAATGTGAACTTAAGCCTTTATTCGAACTATTCTAAGCTTATAGATTGCTTATAAAACAATGATTAGGTGCAGGCATTCATGTGCTTATCAACTTAGCAACTTGTCAAAATGGTGCACAATTTATATAATTAGATGAAATGATCTATTATGTGAACTAATATCATTTTGCAGTTGTTTTTAGAGCAATGATTTGGGTGCTGATGTTCATGAATCAGGAGCTTATCAACTTTGGAAGTAGTCTGAAATATTAAAAATTCATTGCTTAAGCAATTTGATGAACATAAAGTTGAATGAGCTTTTATCTCTGTCTCACCCATAAGGGACTGTCAAGTTTTTTGTATGATTAAACTACTTTCTAGAATTATTTTCTTCCGGGAGTGATTCTTGATGCATTGTGTCTGTAAATTTCAGACATCAGTATATAGTTAAACTTGCTTTAGATTTGCAGCATACTATTTAACAAGCAAATAAAGTCTGATTCAAAACTGCTACTTTGATAGATATTTGTTGCATCAAATCCTCGTGGAGCTGAATCACTACCCCCTGGAATTGTTGTATCAGAATCAGATTTATATTTACGAAGATTATGGGGTGAACCTAGTGAGGTATGTTGACAAACAGTTATTTACGATGCGAGAAATTATTTGTAGCTTGTAGTTGTTAAGTCTCATATATGATATGGTAATACAAATACAAAATTTAAACAAACCCCAAAGTGCATCTCTCTCTCTCTCTCTCTCATTTGCATGTGTGTTGTCTATTCTTGTGATGGTGGGTGTGGCACGGGAAAACAGAGAGCCATATGTAGCAATATTTCAAATTCTTCCATTTAAGTTGCACATGACATAGGAGGCAAATCAAAACTATGTCCCTTACACATGCTTTACATGTCCATATTTGCTAGAGATGTGTACGTATCTCAATTGTGTATTTATGCAGTTCTTATTCATGCATGAGACCATTGCATGTTAGTGTATCAGGAGTATGCGTGTTGATAAGCTGGTTTGGATAGTGCTGACATGTTACACATATTTCTTTTATATCTTTCTTGCTAATCTTCCAATGAAACCATGAATGCTGCAGGATCTGAAGAAAAAGCCGAAGTATTTAGTTACATTCACTGTTGGTTATGAACAGAGGCATAATATCAATGCTGCAGTGAAAAAGGTTATTGAGATTGACTACCTTCATATATATGAATTTATTTGTATATCTACCATTTCATGTTTTCTTCAAGATTGCTGACTATCAAATTGTTCTGTAGTTTTCTGATGATTTTGCAATTTTGCTCTTTCATTATGATGGTCGGACTAGTGAATGGGATCAATTTGAGTGGTCAAGGAATGCAATCCATGTCAGCGCAAGGAAACAAACTAAATGGTATAGTTTTCTCCAATCATTTTTTTGCATTTAACTTATGAAAGTCATAGGTATTGGACATGGGAAGCCTATTTTTTTGTGATCACATTTAACTTTGGAATTCTTAAAAGACCTTATCATTCTTAGGAGTGATGACCTTATTGCTATACTCCTTTGCTTTTATACAATTTTCTCGTACTCAATGTTGTGCAGGTGGTATGCTAAAAGATTTTTGCACCCTGATATAGTATCAGCTTATGAATATATTTTTATTTGGGATGAAGATCTTGGAGTAGAACACTTCAATGCAGACAAGTATATTAGTTTCATCTGTCTAATCTGCTCAAATTTGATATTTATGCAACTTTTACTTTAATTAATTAACTGTATTCTATTCATCAGGTATATTCATTTAGTGAAAAAATATGGTTTGGAGATCTCTCAACCTGGTCTTGAGCCTAATAATGGATTGACATGGGAGATGACAAAAAGGAGGGGTGACAAAGAAGTTCACATGTATTGCTTTGCCCTTGCTTTCTTTCTTAACTTTAGTCATTGATGTAATAAGGTGCTTGTTTTCCTATCATGACTTCAAATGTGTTCTTAAGTCTTGACACATTTTTGTCTGTGTTGGCAAATAGGGTGACAGAAGAGAAACCAGGCTGGTGTAGTGATCCACATTTGCCTCCTTGTGCTGCGTATGCTCTCTGTTCCACCCTGGTTCAAAGTTGAATTGATGTATTGCAATATCATTTATCTTGATTTTCTTTTCTTTCTCTACTTAGTTAACTTTACTATATCTTTTGTTATTTTAGATTTGTGGAAATTATGGCACCTGTCTTTTCTCGTGAAGCTTGGCGTTGTGTGTGGCACATGATTCAGGTATATTTTATTTTCCTTGTTGCATATGATGGCTATAGTAACGTAGTGGATGAACAGGTGAATTTTTCTCTTACATGTTATATAATCTTAGTAATTATACTGATGAACTTTCCAAATATCTACTTGTAGAATGATCTAGTGCATGGATGGGGATTGGACTTTGCTCTCAGAAGATGTGTAGAGGTCAGTAAATTCTATCTATTTATTTTTTTTCCCCTTCCTACCAATGAGAGTTTGAATCCTTTTTGTTAGCATAGCATTGTTGATAGGTGGGTATGCTTCAGTTGGTCATGTGTGCTTTCAGGTGCCAAGCTTATAAGAAGCCATATGAATAAAATTAAATGATCTAATTCAATATTAACATTTTGTTTTTTATTTTTTCCTTTTGAACTTATCCAACACAGTGGTCCTGATTTTGTAAGAACTTTATGTTTGTGTTTCTGTTCATATTAATGAAGTTTGGCTTGTGCTTTTTCTTAAGTTACTATTATAGATTAATTTATCAGGATTATGGCCAATTTTAATTCTTGAAATGCATTTCATGGTTTTATCTGTTCTTGAATTAGTCAAAGAGGCTTCAACAGTACCATTTTTTTGTCCTTTTCATATTTATGATGAATCTTCCTAGTTTTTTTCTTTTTCAAGTGTGAAACCTGTATATTTTGTGCTAAATAGTAAATAGTAAATATGGGGGTATGATCTCATTACTTAAATAAAATCTTCTAAGCAATTTGATTTAGTTTACTTAGCTTTAATTTGGATCCTTTTGCAGCCAGCACATGAAAAAATTGGTGTAATTGATTCACAATGGATTGTTCATCAAGTAATTCCTTCTCTCGGGAACCAGGTTAGGCCTCACTAGCTTACAATATAGTTAGAGCCACTTATTTTCTTTAATGATATATCATTTTAAATTGAGCGTGTTTTTATATATTTATTGGGAGTATATTTTTATTTTCCTCTTCCTTTTTTTCCACATCCTCAACCTAGTATAGTTGTGGTGTGTGTATTGTACAAGTTGATTCTGGACAAGGTTTCAATGACGAGGAGTTCATATTGTTGCTTGTTGGGAGGTTAAACTAAGATGGAAGGGTTTTATTTTATTTAAAACTTGTTGATACAGTATGGTTGTTGCATTGTGACTTGGAAGTCCCAAGTTCAAATTATGGAAACAACCTGTGTTTGCGGGACAAGGCTGACTACATCTTCCTCCCATTAAATACACCACTTTGTCGGAGCCCCATGCATTGAGTTGCACTTTTTTATGTTGGACAGAATAATAGGCCTTTTCTCACTTATTGGTTCTTCTTTTAGTTTTTACACACACATGATAGCCTTTTTCTTATTCTCGTTTTCTTTCTGCTTTTCACTTTTGTTTTGGGATGAGGGCGGGGTGTAGAGGTCGGAATTGCTTCATAGCTAGTATTAAGTAAGACCAAAAGATGAAGGTAAAAGACATCAGGACGTCTTCTCGAGTAATGATTATATTTATCCATATTTATTGTTTGACCAAAGCATATACTATTATCGAGTCCAAAAGTTTTTCATCCGGGGTAACAGGATCGAAATAGTTGCTTCTACTCACCGTGACAGTACATATAGCCTTTACTTCTTTTGCAAGAGATTTTGTATTAATTTCCAAATATAATTTTTTGGATATGTATGCATAATTTTCAGGGAGAGTCAGACAAAGGAAAAAAGCCATGGGATTCGGTATGTATACTTTCTGCTCAATAATGCTACTAAGTATTTGCTCAGTTTTTTGCTTACACAATTACTACACTGTTGGTTTCTCTTTAAAGTTGTATTAGAGCTACATATGCATTTATGTGGAGTAGCAAATGCAAGAAAAGTTATATTAGTTATATACTTGTATTGCGGTCTGATATTTTGCCCCCTACTGCAATACCCATTTTTTCTTGAATACCCTTTCAGGTCCGAGCCAGATGCAAAAGTGAATGGGCCCAGTTTCAACTTCGCGTAACCAATGCGGACAAGTCTTATCTTGAAGGACTTAAACGTAATGGGAAGGGTTGATATGTGGATCCATCTTCCTATTGTACATGTTTTATGTACACTCTCGGTGGTAGTAGTATTTGTTTTGTATTGTTTCCTCGCTCAGGTGCCTTGCGTATTTTCTGAGCCATATTTTTGAGGAATTAATTTATAGCGATGTAAGTCCATCACTTTTATGTTATTGAATAACTTTTTATCAGCCGTTAGATTGAAACTTCTTGTCTCATTGATTGTACATATAAAATTTTATTTATATTAATTTAAAATTATGCCATCCATGATATGGATTAAGATTGGCGTGGTATGTTATAAAATGTGAAAATAAAAATGAATCGACCATTTTTTTGTCCGTCTTTACAAGATTTGATTAGGGAAAGAAAAACCCAGATCGGTAAAAGCATATTTTAATATGAATTTATTGAAAGATCATTAATATTTTGGTTTTATACTTGCAAGTTTTTGCAGTCAATGTAAATGTTTTTCCTACGTTATTCAATTATTGATTAAGGTAGTATTTGATTTAATATTCAGTTAACTCTAATATTCGGTTAATTTCAATTTGATTTAATTAAGGTAGTATTTAAAAATTGGGGCAAGCATATGTGAAGTAAAATATTTTAATTTAGAACCTTAATTTTATAAGAGCTGGACGGGGAAAATAGTTTTCTTTTTTTGAAAAAAAAAAGTTAACTGATATAGCTTTTAAAAATTAGATACCTTAACCTCCTTCTTCCATTTATCCTTAAATAATCCATGTACATACCTTAATCTCTCTTGCTTTCATCTTTTTATTTAAAGAAGCTTTAAGTTTAAAACTACAAAAATTCTGCTTTTTTATAAATAAAAAAATGAACTTTAATTTAAAGTATTTTTTAAGCAATAAAATTGGGTCGAACATAACTTAAGTTTTTTATTTTTCAAATACTTTCTATTTAATTTAATTCTTCATTTTTATTTTTTAAACAAACTTTTCATAAGTTATATTTTTTTTAACAAATGATACTTTTATAATTTTTGTTTCTTGTTGTCTCTCGGAAGTCGGAATGATGAGTTTTTCTTTTTGGTCCTAGAGTTTCTCCATTTGGACTTTTTTAACCAAAAAATAAAATAAATAAGAAATTTGACATATTTAACAAGATTAAATGGAAAAATGAATAAGTAAGAAGAATTCTTTGATAATGACAATATTTACGATAAATTAATTATAAATAAATAAATAAAAATCGTGACTTTTGTAAAGACTTTATTAAAGCCTTTAATTTTTAGGTTCGAGCTATGGTAAAATGTTAGAAATATTCTAAAACTTGAGATGTATTACAAAAATTGCAAAATTACTTGGTTGTTTGGCAGTTTATTTTTAACCCGAATCTTTGAAAACTTTTAAAAAAATTGTTAGAAAAATTAACAAATTATGTTGTGTTTGGTTAAAGAGAGAGAAAGGGAAAAAATAAAGGAAAAATAATATAAATTTTACATAGATCTCACATCTTTTATATTTAACTTTAATTTAATTTTTTTATTTTCATTCTTTAAATCGAATACAACATTAATAATCATGTTCATTCCCATTTTCAATTTATTTGAGTGTGTAGCAGTTAAAGTCCTAATACCAAGTGCATGTTTGCTTTAAGGTTGAAAGACCCTTAAACAGTAATTGAATCAAAAGTTTGGAATTTTTATTTCTCGCACAATGTATAAGAAAATGTATATCTGTTCATCCTAACTTTACAAACGTGCCCTAAACAAGTGAAGCACATGACATCCTAGACTCCTATTCCTTGACTCGGGAACACTGTTTAGTGTTCACTACAACAGCGATCAAACCAATGTGCACCTAGGCAGCTTCACCACCACAGTTGTTACGGTGTAGTATTGTGTCGGAAAGAGTGAAAATTGAAACTCTAGGATCGAATGATAGAGCGGAAAATGAGGGATGAAATATAAGAATCAACAACAAAGAAGAAAAGGGATATCTTAACATGATAGATAGGTCATGAAGATGAAGGAGTTAACGACAATGGAAGACTTATGAACAGTCTTTTTCAATTGGTTGCCCGAATCCGTGTTCTGTGGGGATATGTTATTTAAATATTCTTTTGTAATATCTTTTTAAATTTACTTTTTTATGGTCAGGTCATTTTTTATTTGTTTAACAACTGGAAATATACATATATATATATATATATATATATATATATATATATATATATATAACTCGAACAAATACAGAATGTGACTTAATAATAAAGAATGTCTTAAAAAAGTATTTTGGTAGCATTCTTCTTGCTTGCCAAGGGAGATAGTCAGATAGAAATTGCAGTCAGCAACAGCATGGAAATGCAAGAACTTCCATCAATAAAAAATAAGGTTAAAAATGAAAAATTAAAGAATCACATCAGCAATATGGAAACTATAGCTATTATCTTCTAATTAATGGTAAAAATTACATCAATAACATGTAAAACACGCTATGCATACATAATATCAATTTGACGAGTCATTTTTTCTTACTGACATATATATTGCACTTGCACATAAGCCAATCCGGACAAATTAATCTAAACACCATATAATCGTGATCTTTTATAGACAATTTTTTAAATAAGCACTTATAAGATACGTAAACAAAAAAGTATAATAAACTAAGTTTCTTTCGTAGGTTTAAAATTAGCTCATGTATATGTTAATTTATAAAAGTTATCTTATTTAACTTTTCTAAGAGTTGCTTTTAACTCTTATACAAACTCAAAAGTTGTAATTTATTTTACTTATATTCTCCAACAGATATTTTTGAGTAGTTCTACTCCAATAGGGTTAGAGTAAAGCTTCACATCAACTTCAATTATATCATAGATTTTTACTGTTTTCTACTCAATAGGAATGTTAAACAAGCACGAAATTTGAGCAAGAAATACTAGTAGCATAGTAGCTAGCTAAGTAGCCATCAGCTTAACTCTAATTGTTTATTTTTTATGGAGGAGAAGAGCTAAAAGGACACACAACTTTTCTTCAAAAGAAAAAACTGAAAGTCTCGCATGGTAATTAGGACTTAGGAGTGAGGTTGAAGTCTGTGGAATGAGGTTGGAGGGTGTTGCTTAGAATGCCAGATACCTGACCTGGCCTAAAAAGAAATGTTGGTTTCACTCACCTTCCTGACTTGTGACTCAAGACTCATTTAGCATACATTTCATGAAAGCCATGTGGGACAAATGAGTTTGGTAAATGACATTAGCTATAGCCTAATCAATAGAATATGCAGCATCCAAATTTGGACCAAAACACCCTCCTGATTTTAACATCTTATCTGTCCAATTTTGCTGTGGCCATTCAAAATGACTCAAAGGATAGCAACAAACACTCTTGTGCACAACACAGGGGCCTTTTGGTAATTGTGACAAAACATGTCGTCTTATGTTAACTAAGATTGATTTCTATGTGTGTTTATCAATAGTCACAATCTTGCTTCAAATGGCCGTTAATTAAACTCCCGCCATCCCAACAAGTTAATTAACGGCGTTAATTAGGCACCAACAACAACAACCCATCAAAAATATATAGGCCACATGACATAAGCTTCATTCTCATACAAGCTCACCCTCCAAAGTCCAATCCACTATCACTCACTCTCTCTTCTCCTACCATTATTTCTCTCTACTTTAAACTTCCACAATACAACTCTCTCTTCCTATAAACGCTGTTGTTTAACGTGAGAACTTGGGTGATCTTTTTGGAGTTGCAGGAGCCCTTACACCTTGCAGAATCATCTCTACATTCCCAAGGTATGTGATGAAATCAATCAATTAATCCAGTTCTATATGGATCGGATATGGTTTATGAATTATGATCATTTTCATCATGTTCTTCTTAGTCACAAGTTTAGTTCATGATCATGGTTTCTTTTTCCTTATCTTGTGTGATCCTTTTCAGGGCTCCTACTACGCAATAACCCCAAGCTCGATCTCAAATTAATATTTCATTTATTCCTCTTAATCAATATTAAATAAGGTACGTGTTAATTAATTTCTTTTTTGGCACCAACCCCATATAGAGTAAAAGCTAAGCAACACATTACTTATTAGTAAATTATTATGCTTTTTAGTATCTGATAATAAATGGGAATGATGATCTCAAGTGAAACTTTAGCTTGGATTCTCTCCTATGAAAATCTCCACTATCACAATCTCAAGTCCCATTTTCATTATTATTTAAATTCTCAATTTCTTATTTTTATTTAAGGGTTGAGATTACACTCGACTAAAATGCACATGAGGAAATCCAAACCCAATAATAAATGGATAGATGAAGCAAAATGAAAATGAATAAAGGCAAAAAAAAAAATTGAATAGATAGATAGATAGATATTTAAAGAAAAGTGTATGTCTAATTGAATGACATTAAACTGGAATACAATGCAAGAAATGGCTCTAGAATTTTTATTTATTTTTTTCGTTTCTCAAAACTGATATAAACTTGTAATTTGGCACTTTGATGAACCTTGAAAAATATGTCGGCTACAGAAAAGATGGGAGAGATGTCAAACTTCCAATTGGGTGTGATTGGTGCACTATTTCTCTCGGTGGCTTCTTCTGTCTCCATTGTCATCTGCAACAAAGCCTTGATGAGCAATCTTGGCTTCCCTTTCGGTGATAATCATTCCTTTTATCCCCTCTTCAAAAATCATATAATTTTGGCTATCAATAGTCAAATTTATTAGCATTTTCATATCTAACTTTTGTTTTTTTATTCCATTTGAAACAGCCACAACACTCACTAGTTGGCATTTGATGGTCACATTTTGCACCCTTCATGCGGCTCAACGCTTGAATCTATTCGTGTCTAAATCCGTTGACTTGAAAACGGTGATGCTTTTTGGTATTCTAAATGGCATCTCCATTGGATTTCTCAACTTGAGTCTGGGCTTTAATTCCATTGGATTCTATCAGGTTTTAGTTACCTCAATATTTTACTACCATAATACTAATATCATGGAAATCAAATGAATCAGTCATTATTTATACACGTATTATTTTTACCTTTTGGAATGAATGATTATTTTGCAGATGACAAAACTTGCGATCATACCATTCACTGTATTATTAGAAACTATTTTCCTAAAGAAGCAGTTCAGGTAACAAGTTATTGTAAGGACTTCATATTTGTAATAATCCAAATTAGACAATGGTAATATATGTACTAATGTAAAGTCTTAATATGTTAATACGTGCAGCTCGAAAATAAAATGCGCTTTATTCCTATTACTTGTGGGAGTTGGCATTGCTTCTATCACAGACCTTCAGCTCAATTTTGTGGGAACCATTCTTTCCCTTCTAGCAATCATAACGACATGTGTTGGCCAAATTGTATCCTTTATTGCTAAGTACTCAGTCTTCCAGTTGTAGCATGTAATTATGGTTATCAATTAATTATGATGGCTTAGATTTTATATCATTAATTATCTTAATTAAATCTGAGGAAGATTGGATATATTTGTATACTTAGCCAAGTGTTCAATTTAGCTGACCAACACAATACAGAAGAAGCTTAACGTCTCTTCCACACAGCTGCTCTACCAGTCTGCTCCATTCCAAGCAGCAATTCTTTTTGTTTCAGGCCCTGTTGTGGATCAGATGCTCACCAAGCAAAATGTCTTTGCCTACAAATATTCTCCTGTGGTCTTGGTAATATTCAATCCTCACCATATTATATTAAAATTAATATGCATGTCATATATATATGCGAGTATAGGAGCAGGACCACTGTTGTTACAACTAATTTCCACGTGAACCTGTAACTGAATTTTATTAATTCTTTCATCTAAAATGAGAATCTCAGCTACTTATCATATAAAGATTGGCCTTGACATTTTAAATGGGGATCCAAGACCATGTAATAATTTATATTCACTATACATAATTTTAACTAATTTTCATGTGACATGTAATCGAGTTTCACTAACTTTTTTGTATAAATTGAAAATCTTGATTGTGTGCAATGTGAAAATTGATCAAAACCTTAAACACTTAGATAGTGTGGACCATATGAAATTTCTCTTCTAATACAGTTTTTTAAATGTTTTCTATTAATGTGAAACTCACATTATATTATAAATTTTAATCAATAATAAAATTTGAAAGTGTATGAAAAAAAATGTGTTGTTAACACTTCTCTAAATATGTGCATAATTGTTAGAATTACCACATGAAATATCACTGATAATTTTATTTTTATTTTTTTGATAAAAAAAAATCAGGCTTTCATCATCTTGTCTTGCTTGATAGCTGTTTCTGTGAACTTCAGCACATTTCTGGTCATAGGCAAAACATCTCCTGTAACATATCAAGTGCTAGGCCACCTCAAGACATGCCTTGTTCTAGGATTTGGCTACACATTACTGCATGACCCTTTCACCGGAAGGAACATTCTTGGAATACTAATTGCCGTGTTTGGAATGGGTTTGTACTCTTATTTCTGCACTGAAGAGAACAAAAAGAAACAGTTAGCTAGTGATCTCCCATTGGCGTCTCAGGTACCTAATTAATTCTCTTCTACCTTTGTTTCTTGCATTTTCTTTCCTCTGTCTAAATGGACAATTTAGCTAGAATTTAATTTAAATGCACAATACTATCTGTTAATTAGAAATTATGATAGATATTATTTTTCAAATAATTATTATAAAAATTAATGAACTTAATATACATCAAAATAATTTGTTATTAGATGACTCAGTGTATATACTAGGACTATTTTTATTCTTTACAGGTCAAAGACAAAGATAGCTTACCACTTTTGGTCGGGAAAAACGTGGGCAATCAAAACGAGGAAAATCATGAGACTAAGAAATTAAGCAAGGATTCTGTTATTTGAAAGGACAGGCTCCCATGTCTTTTTCAGATTTCGTATATTTTGGGTTTCTTTCAATTTCTAGGAAACTTGTAATGAGTGTAAATCAAATTTGTTTAATAAGTTTTCTGTAACTTTAAGTCGGTGCATTTCATTTACCTACCATATATATATTCGTTAAACTGCAGGAAATTAAATTTCATAAAATTGTAATCCCTTTTTTGTGTCAATGAAAAGATAGACATCGATTATTTTGTGATTCAATGCTATGTTGTTCTCGATAATAATCATAGAAGGTGCATGTTGCATTCCATTTTATTATGATAATAAAGTTATCAATTAAAATATTATTCAATCATATTTATTATGTATAATAAGTTTATTAATTTTAAAATAATTTAAATGCTAATTTATTTAAGATTGGATGACATGAGTGTATATATATTAAACTTTTTATTATGATGATTATTATTATTATTATTTTTAATTAATCTGAAGACTTTTGATGAAAATTCAAATGCTGTGTGCGTAGTGAGCGGGCTACTCATTCTCTGGTGTCTTAGAAGTTAGAAGCATATTATATTATTACATTTACGGGTAAGATTCAAA
Source organism: Glycine tomentella (assembly GCA_007407185.1). NCBI lineage: Eukaryota > Viridiplantae > Streptophyta > Magnoliopsida > Fabales > Fabaceae > Glycine > Glycine tomentella. The sequence continues at coordinate 1,387,351 of PYAF01006334.1, forward strand.
TTTAGTTTTCCGCTTAATGCGTTTTCAGCACATTACTTTCTCTCTTCTTTTTTTACATTAGCACATTACTCTCTAAAATGTATATAACCAAGGGTTTTCTTGCCTGAATATCATCCTCCTCCATATATTACATTAGATATAGCTATATGTCAAAAAGTGTGTAATTAAACCTAAAAATAAACAATCCTTTAAGAAAATGGTTTTCTTATTAGACATTAAAAAAAATGCATACGTCGAGCATTACAAATTTAATGGGCTCAGCTAGATTAGCCCAACAAGGTCCCAATCATTGTTGATATTTTGATAGAATCTCTATGTTTCTTTTTAATCGTTTGTTTAAGGTTATGAAATAAAAATAATGTTTTCATTTTATTATAATTACTATTTTATTTTCTATTATAATATTATTATATTATTTATTCATCTTAAATTAATTTCTCTATCATTTATTACTCTATTATATTAATATTATAAACACTTACACTACCATAACATCGAAGAACAATTATTTGTTTTTCTCTAAAAAGAACATGCTAATGAGATATCCAAGGTAGTAGAATGTCAAATTACGACGTTGACAAAGAAGAAGAAAAAAAAAATCAAAATTAGGACGTAGCCCTCAAATTGTTTTGTGCTGACTGCAGAGTGTTGAGGGATGAATCGGAGTTCATTACTTTCCAACTACTTTCATTTATTAATAATTGTGTATATTAAATGGGCATTTGATTTGTATTGTACTAGTAGTTAGTTGTTCATTGATTAGGTAGCATGCAGATAGCAAATTGATTGATGAATGGGCAATGGATTATTCTTATCATCTACTACTAGTAGTAGTAAGAGTATGTTTTGCAAGTATTTTAATTCAGCTTTTAATTCTTTTTACTAATTGATAAGTTTTTTTAATTATATTAGTAATGGTAAATAGTTTTTTATTAATTTGTGGCGTCTTTTATAAGTTACTCCAATTAACGTTTTTTCAAACACTAATTTCTAATAATAATTTTATTCTTTTTTCTTCTAAAAATATTTATTGAATTTTTTTTATTCTTTTTTATATAAAGTAGAGTTTTATCATTCATTTTTATTTCTTTTCATCCACTCATTTGCACGTTTGACACACTGACCCATTGGCTGGGCACCGCCCTTGTTGCTCATTTTTTTTTCTTGCTTTGATAATGCTACAAGACATTGATAATGAAAAATGATAAATTTATCTTATTATTATTATTGTTATTATTATTATTTATGTTAATCTAGAAATAAAAATGAGTCCAAATTGATCTGATATTCCGATCAACCCAAACCAAAGTGGTTTTTTTTTTTTTTTGGATTGGTTTGAATTTTAAACTTTCTCACATGATAATATAGGTTTTGAGCATTAGATTTAGACACATGAAACTCAAACTTATACTATTTTAAAAATATATTTATATATTATATAATTTTATAAATCTATATTTTTATGTTGTGTAATTCTAAAATTCTAGCTTTTGGGACTATTCATTAATTTTATTTCATTTATTATTATTTCTTATTTTTTGCCTTTTAATTTTTGTTTATATTTTCTTTTTTTCTTTTTTCTTTTGTCTTTCTAAACTAATGACCAAACCCGAATTAATTCAGATATGACTCGGATTATTTGATTTGAATTGACAAAAAGTTTTGAAAAAATTGAATCAACCTAAATTATTTAACATTGATCAGTTTAAATATAAATATCTCCTAATTTCAATCTAACTGGACTCATGCTTATCCCTATGTTACACGATTTACTTTAATCATTAAATTTTTTACAATATTTATTTTGTTACATATATTAACATCAGTAAAATAAAATTAAAAAAATTATAAAAAAAAGCATATAAACATATTTATTTGACATTTTACATTTATTAGTTATTTTAACGTATAATTTTATAAACCCTTATAATTCATTTTAAAGTTAGATACTTAGATATTTATTTACAAACAAAGTATATAATTGAAGTAGATGTTTAAAGACGAACACCTTAATGGATGGAGAAAACGACTGTTGGTTTACTCGTGGCTTCATTAATCAGCTGTTAAAAATAACCCATCGTATAGTAAATAAAACGCACTTGACCTTAACAGATAAATAATTTTATGAACTGAAATGGTCTAAGCTCCTATAATCATTTTCAGAAGGATACGATTGAAGTTATCAAAAGGGAAAGTAGAATAATACGGCATCAATTCTTCTATGGGACAGTTTATTCAGATGATTATGGAAAGATAAACGAAATCGAGAGAACTGGAAAAGGAAGAATTTTTTTATTTGTATTTTTACTTTCAGTTATAAAAAAAACTATTATTTTTTAATTTTACAAATTCTATATAAAAAATAGTATTTTAGTTTGTATGTTACATTGGATAATATGTTTATTTTTATATAATTCAATTCATAATAATTTAACAAGACAAAAATGTGGATATGAACAACCTTATTATCACAAAGGAATATTAGTCTCCCGGTACACAGTACACACACGTATATATGAACCTAGAAACAAAATTAAGAAAACAAGAGAGTGAGTCACTGTACGTGTATAATTCAAACACAAAAATATCTCCAAAACAAATGGCCTTAAATTCTTGAGAGTATTTTGAATCAATTTTTGAATCAAAATGCACTTTGCTCCTCCCAAGTGATTTTAGATGGGGATGTCATGACAAAATGTTGAATTTAGCAAATAGAATATTAGTTTTGAATGCCGAAGAATGAAGTTTTAAGTTTTTTAAGATGATATTGGTATAAAATATTTATTATCAACAGGATCTCCATGAGAAATTATAAATTATATAAGATGAATATTCTTTTTTAATGTAACTTATTTTATATAAAAAATCATGATTTAAATTCTGAATCACTTTATTAAAAGATATAAATTACTATAATTTGTGTCAATTAGTGTTGATGAAGTTATTTTAAAAAAAAATGGTAGATGTTATACTAATTTTTTTAAGGAAACATTTAATAGTTAAGTAAGGAGTGTATTAGAATGGAAATTTAAAATAATATTTTATAAGAAATAAGCTGATTATTTTATTATTTTTCTTCTAAAAGAGTATTTGGAGAATTTTATATTAAAAAAAGGCAATCAAATCATTAAAATAAAGTTGTATTTTTTGGGGCAGACACAAATTCCAGAATCCTATAAACATCTGTAAATAAACCATTGTATTTCAATTATTTATAAAGAATCAAGGTTTCAAGAGAATATTGAAACATTAAACAATTAAATAAATTACTGTATTAACTAAGGAAAGTATGTACAATAATCAAGAATTTATCATAATTCATAAAACTGAAGCATTAGCACGCCATTGTTTTAAAGTGAAGTGCGAGTAAAAGACAACTTGTTTGGTTTGGGATATTGTGTAATTCGTGATATTTTTTTCCGAATAATTAATAGAAATAGAAAATAGTGTTAGATCTATTAGTTAATTTAGAATTGGAATATATTCAATTGCACAAGGGTCAGAATCTGAGTAGTCAAGATGAACAATATAATTTACTACAACTGCACAAAAAATCAATTTAAACAGAATCGGTATGATAAGTATGAATCAGAAACAGATGCAAAGATGAAAGAATCCAAACCCAACAATGTTGTCTCCTTAAGACAATTTGTTCCCTCAATTGATGCCCAAGGTTGATGAACAAGTGTCTTCCAGGATAGAACGAATCAACGTCTAAAGATTGATGGCACTTCAAATCAACAGTCCAAACGAACAAAGCTAACACTTGAGGAATCACTTAGAAAGAGTGAAGATTTATATGATATGAAAATGCACTAATATCTAAACAAGAATATCATAAAAGATTAACTATCAAAACTTTATCAGTTTTTCTACTTCCTATTTTTTAACTGTCTCTGTGTCTATTTATAGATAACAAACAACCCTATTGAAGAGTTGTTGATAAACCATCGCGACTCTTGGCAATGAACCATCGTAACCGTTGGTTATCGAAGTGGTTGAGAGTAGTTATTATTTTTCTAACCTTTCCCAGAAGCAGTTGAGAGTAGTTATTATTTTTCTAACCTTTCTCAGAAGCAGTTGGGAGTAGTTGTTATTTTTCTAATCTTTTTCCAACAATCTCTTATTCATAACCCATGGAGTTTAAATAAAAAACTCCAACAAATAGTATATCCATAAACTCTCCGGCGAGCTGTATATATCTATGTTTTACATATGTTTAGCCTTTGATTGATCAAAACCTTGATTGAGTCTAGGGTAAACAAAAAGTGATAGGTAAGTTAAAAATGAAAAGCAACTTCTTGCTTCTTAGTTCCTAAGCTACATAATTTTTTGGTGGGGAGGGTAAATTGCTAAGATCCCTAGTACTATTTATGTGTGATATCATTAATAAGCATAAATGTTGGGGGTAAAATTTATCCAATAAATTAGGATAAAGTTTTCCAAAAAATATAAAAGTTAGATGTAAAATTTGTTAAAAAAACAAAAATTGAGAGTAAAAAGTGAAATTATGTAAGGAGTAAAATTATTGGAGATAAAATCTGCAAGTTTCTTAAAAATTAAGGGCAAAATACATCAAATTAATTTATTGCAGTAAAATTCACCAAAAAATAAAATTTTGGGGAAAAATACTATTAAACTCATTTTTATTTTATTGAATAGTGAGATTTGATTTGTTAAAGTTTAGTGTGAAGTATGGCCATATGAGCAAATATTGGATTTGAAAGAATTTATACTATCATCAATATTTTCACTAATTTATTATCTCATGTTGGTGTTTAATTATTATCTCTTTTGTTTTTATTCATAAGACTCAATTATCTAATTTATCAATATTAAAAAAGCGATTAAGTTAGTTAATAACAATAAATTTGTCTTAAATTTATAATTTTTTTTAAAATTATCATTGTAATTAACATTTCTCCCTCTTCTAATTGTTTTTCAATACAATTTCTCTCTTCTTTTAATTAGGAGTATTTCTATAGTCTAAAATTATTTAATGTAATAATTATTATAGATTGAATCCTATAAAAAGAAATAAATATCATTTTTTAATTTGACTCTTATAAATAGGAACATAAATAGTAATGTTAATGTATCAGATGCTTACCAATTTTTTTTTTATTAGTATCACATTTGGTTAAGGATGAAAATTTAATGCATTAGTAATAAAAAGAAGAAAATGGTAATGCATGTTTGATTAATTGGAAAACTTCATCAAGATTAAGAGGTGAATTAGGTGGCTATTATAAGATGGGTGATACCGATGTACTATAATTGATTGTCCATGCATTTACTTTAAATGTTGTTTCCTTCTGCAGAACACTTTCTTTTTTATCACTGCATGAGAGCTCTAATAAAAGAAGAGGATATGGCGCAAAATGAAGGAATAGGATGAATGAGTTTCATTTCTCATATATGCATGCCAGACAGACAAGTGGTTGCATTTCGAGTACATATATATCATGCACAGATGAAAACTGGGGACTGGGGTCCATGAGAGTAATTAATTATAAAAAAAATGTTATTTGTACAACAACTTTTATAATTAAGGGAGAAAAAGAAAGAAGTGTGTATATAAATTGTTATATAAATAACACAACTCTTAATTATAATAATCCATATCAACCTGACGTTATGGTGAAGGAGACATGGTTTGAAAGGAAAATTAGGAAATGATAAAGAAGGGTTATTTATTTTTCAGAATATAGGATGTGTCCTCAATATATATCCATACTGACACTTCATAAATTATCACAGCAGAACAACCATGACTGTGTGTCTACTCTTGTGGCTTATTACCCGTTAGATTAAAGACACTATCTTCATCTTTAACAAATTTCAAGGATCCGTGAACCCATATCTATTGAGCTGGGGACAATTGTTCTATTAGAAGCATGGAGAAAAGTACCATGAACATAATCTAATAGGATAAACAACTTCACTCATGAAGTTAAGAGCTTTTTTTTTTTTATATATAAACATATTTCTTCTGAGATAATCTTATTCAAAAAGTACAGTCAGATATTAAATATAAATATGTATTCTAATAAGAATTAGTCCGTCTCTTGAAAGAAATTAAATCTCACATACTTATTAGCTCTGAGAGGAAGTCTCACATACTTATTATGCTTAGCAATTTTTTCTAAAATATAAATTTAATCAGATTTTAACGATTATACATTGTTAATAAGTATAAAAATATATATTATGAGCCAATAAAAAATCATAGTTAATAACAAATATATTTTAGTAATTCGTGATTTGTATAAAAAAAATATTATAATAATTTATGATTAGATAATATTATAAAATTGTTGTAACTTATCAATGGACAACATATATTTTCATTTAACAAATTTACTCTTTCAACTATGAACACTAATTATTTTGTTGACCATTGTATGTAAAATTCCGCATAAATCAAGCATTTACAGATATGTCATTCTATAATTGACATTCATATATTTATATTTTAAAAATATATTACTCATCGAAAACATTATGTTATGGCACTAATATACAATCACACTCAGGCGTTAACGTAGAACACATAAACACCTTTTCTCCATCCCAATTTCCAAGTGAAACATCCGTAACTCGTAAGGCAGTGGGTTTGGCATCTTAAGAAGAATATGCATATGTGCATTTGCGTATTTGGTTGACTAGGTCCCATTCAACAATTTGTAGTCCTTTTAGCAAATAAATTACAACAAAAGATAGACACATCACCTAGTCCTTGCTACCAATTGTAACATTTGAATTAAATATTAATTAACAACCTATTTCTTCTTATTTGGAATAGTTATTATTTTATTATATTAATTTTAATACAATAAATTGAAGTCTTGAGGCAATTTACACACATGTAATCCGTTTACAACATATATGTGTGTATATATATATATATTCATAGTTTATAATATTTTTTAACCTTTTATAATATTTATAATTAACATTATTAAGCAATCATATATTTAAAATATTAAAAATGATAATAAAAATACTAATATTTTAGTTTGTTCAAAAATTAGAAAATAAATAAATGCCTATATATGTATCTTTTAATAACTAATAAAATATTTTTTTACTAATTAAATCAAGTTTTTAATTTGAAATTTGTATCTTTATCTGTCTATATAATATATGTTTTTTTTTTAAAAAAATTACAACTCAAAAGAATTTTTTTTGAGTGGTACAACTTAAAAGATTATTGATAGTTTAATACGCATGTTACAATTTCATGACGGAGGATAACTATTGTTTCATTATCCTTTACTGATCCCAAGTAGTGCGGTAAATTTGGCTTTGAATAACTGAAAGAATATGTACCTTTTAAAATACAACTTGCATTTTAAATATAATAAACGGTAGGTATTAGTTCAATTCAATCAACGGAATTATGTGGAGAAAAAATATATTATTAAAATAAAATATTTTGTGTTTGTTATTTAAAATCCGTTTTCTTTCTTACTTTTTTTCTCAAATTTGTAAATAATTTTAGTTAATCACAACTACTCAATTAATCAATAGGAATCATGGGATCTCTTTGGAATCTCCTTAAAGACTTGCCCACCAAGCCAATTTTTAATGATGTTAACGGAAAATGAACCCAAATTCATTCGGATGAGAGTTAACTTTAAATCTTTGAATACTTATGCTTTGTTTGCATGATGAAAGATTTTGAGAATAGAGAAGTAGTGTAGAGAGAAGTAAAAGAATAGAGAGAATTAGTGGAAAAAAATAGAGATTTTAAAATTGTTTGGATTGAGAGAAGTGAAAAAAAAGAGAGTAGAAGAGACAAAAAAAAATGTTTTGTAAAATGTAAAGGTAAATAAATTATTTTAATTTGTTATTTGTCTTATTATTTTCTTTACCTTTCTCTCAATCTCTCGATAAATTAAGAATTCGTTTTTACAGTGGGAATTCACATTATTTTATTATTCATTTCACCTATTTTTAGTTTTCTTTAAGGGATAATTTTTTTTTTCTCACCATTCTTTTCTATATTCTCTCACCGTCTCACTTATCTTTTTTTTTTTTTTTTTTTCAAACAACCGAAAAAATTATTCTCATTTAAGCTTCTCTCTCATCAACTTACATATTCCCTGAATCAACATAAACAAATGATGTGTTATACCAATCTATGTTGACAAATCCTTAATAATATTAAAACATGTTGTTAAATAGAAATCCAATGATTAGATGAGTAATCCACTTACCCACTATTCCTATAGAGTCATGTATCAGTTCGAGTTTTAAAATTATGTCTGCAATGTTTAATTAAATTTATTACATCAATTAAATTATTAAATATAAAATACTATAATTTTTTGTTAATATAATTTATTAAATTATTAAATTAAATCACTCATATTTTCTTTCATTTTTAGATGTTATTTTTTATTTTCATTTTATTTATGTTTCTCACACTAATAATACAATATTTAATTTTTATCTAAAATAAAAAATTGTATTAACATTCAAATTATTATAAATAAATTACTGTTCTAAACAAATTTAATTTTTACAAAATTAAAATTATTTTAAAATGACTAGACCTAATTGACCAACCCAACCTAATATGTTTATAATTGGATTAATTTAATTTAAGTGTGTCATAAAATTGCACAAACTTAACTTAATCTGTATGTGAAATTTTGATTGAGTTGGATAATATATTTAACCAAATTTAACCTATAAACACCCATAGATCCTACTTTAATACAAATTTGTGCTTATAGATAATTGTTTTTCTTTTTGTCACAAGTAGTTACTTGAGTGTATATGTATTGATTAGAGGTAAAATGAAAAAAAAATTGTAAAAATAAAATGAAGTTATCTCCTTTATAATATGCGATGGAAGACGATTTTAGCTTTTATGTTTTTTATTTTGTTCCCAGTTTTGTTAGTTTTGTAAGAGCTGATATACCTCAGATTTCGTTTTAGAAGAGGCTTTTAGTTCCTCTTGGGATGTAACTAAAAAAAAATCTCCTTTATAATATATAATTAATGCGACTACTTGAATTGATCCAATGGTTAAAGCTTTAAATAATTTTTGTGAGGTTTTAAATTCAAATTTTATTACAACTACTATTATATATAAAAAATTCAATATTTTTGTCACTAGGAAAGTACGAGTTTTATGGTGGTTTTTATTAGTAATTAATAATTAATAATTGCTGATAACTGGACAGGTATTTGGAATTCGTGACCATAATAACCAATCATGCGTTACAGGCTACAGCTGTAAAAAAAAATACTGAAAATAATCACATTGACGACAAGAATGAAAACTTTCCGAAATCAAGAAGAAGAACTTCTGCCTTTACGAAGTAAAATACGTATTTAAACATATATGTTAATTGAATTTAATCCTTTAAAATGTTAAAAATTAATTTTTCTGATGATACTTGATTGTGATTGATCAATTTTTTTTTACACAAGATGAAAATTGAACGTAATTTTTTTTATTGCAATTGACCAAGAAAATTTTATATTCAATAAAAATTGAACACAAATTTTTTTATTAAATAAATAAACCACCCACATATAAACATCGTGGGATCTTAAGCGACTACATCAATCTTTGATTATTTTTGTAAATCTTTAAAACAATAAAATGAAACAAGGTTTTATACTATTAATTCTTATAGTTGACGTTATTACGAAAAAAACGGGAAAAGCTTTTTTCACCAGATGAGACCTTCAGTGACCAATAAGTCCACACCACACCTCACATTAAAATATTCGTCTGGCTTATCTTTTTATTAATCCAACGAACGCATTGTGATTGTGGTGGGAAGAAAAGAATAATTTAAAGGGAGGAGTAAGAGAGAAGAAAGCAGCATTGTAAGGGAGGAGGGCAATAACGTAATTTGAGTGGTTGTGAAATTTACTTGACAGGCAATCTTTGTCTCTTATGCAAATGCAACCCGATGCCAATAGAGTAGAGTTACACCCAAGGCAAAAAACACAGCGCGCACACACCACACGGCACAGCCATTCCCACACAGAGAGAAGAAACAAACACAGTTGCATTGTTGCAATTACAACTACAATCCGCGCCTGGGATCGCACCTTCATTTCAAAACCTGCTCCATTTTTTTTCTCTCTCTTTCGCTTTGATTTCATAAATTCCGTAGCTCTATCTCTAAGCGTGCGCGCGCGTGTAGTGCAAATATTAGTTAGTTAGATTGGAATGGTGAACGGTGAAAAGTGAATTCCAGAAAGAAGAGAATGGGAAGTAGTGGTGGTGCTGCTACATCGGGGTCGCAGAGCGATGGAAGTAGTAGTAGAATGGAAGGGTGGTTGTACCTTATACGCTTCAACCGTATTGGACTTCAGTTCTCGCGAAAGCGTTACTTCGTTCTCGACGGTAACCTTCTTCGCAGCTTCAAATCCGTTCCTGTTTCAAATAATCAGGTATGTCTTTATTCCTTTTTTTTTTTTTTGGCCGATCCTCTATTTTATTTTTTAATTCAAATTGCGTCGATTCGGCGGCGAATGAAGGTAGATAAATTGCGGAATTAAGCATTTTCGTTCTGCTTGATCGAGTGTGACGATGTGAAACTTTTTTTTCTGGAACTTTCTTCACAGGATCCTGTTAGAAGCGCGATTGTAGATTCCTGCATTCGAGTCATGGATAATGGAAGAGAGAGCGTTAACAGAAAAGTATCTACACTCTTTTTTCTGTTTTTTAATGTCTTTGATTTTCTGTGTTGTAACGATGGCCTGCTTGTGGCGTGCGTGCGTGATGCTCAATCTCTGTGCTGATTGCAGGTGTTCTTCATATTCACTCTCTATAACACTTCGAATCACAATGATCAGTTAAAGGTGAGGTCACTATTAGGTTCAGAATGAGGATTTTCTTTTTCTGTTTTACAATTATGCCTTTGAGTTACGAAGTGCGAGTGTTGTGTAGTTTGGAGCAAGCCGTCCTGAGGAAGCAGCGAGGTGGATTCAGTCCTTTCATGAAGCATCGTTAAAGGTATGTGATCTGAAACGTTTTAAGCGTCCGGTGGAACTGGTTTTCGTGAATATGAGACTATTGCTGTGAACGTGTGCAGGGTGCGCCTGATGGAGGAGATGATACTGTAGGTTGTTCTAAGAGGAGATGGCAATCCTTTAGGTAGAGTAACCTGATTTTTTTTTAATCTGATCTATGAATAATTTATACTGCAACAAAACCTTCCAAGTTGTCTGAATTGACATTCTCTGAGCTGTTGTATTGATATATCTCCTGTGTGACCTGTGATTCTTTTTATGGTGTGATGCTTACAGACTCAGTGGATCTTCCACTAGTAGAAGTCACCCAAATTCTGTAGACTGGACTCTTTCTTCTGCTGATGTTATTGCCCCTTCACCATGGACAATCTTTGGCTGCCAAAATGGTAAAAGTTTATTTTCATTTCTGCTGTTTGAGTTGTCATTGTTTTGTGAAAGTTGTTTTAAAATTGCACTTAAGTACTAGAGCTGGCTAAAAGTGTTACTAATGTTTTTATGGTGTAATGCAGGTTTACGACTATTCAAGGAAGCAAAAGACAGGGATTCTAGTGGGAAGGTTGGCAGAAATTGTTTTCAGTAATTATTGTTTTATATTTTATAATAGAAATACGAATTCTTGAATATGGTCCTATCTTCAGAAATGGGATGATCACCCTGCAATAATGGCTGTTGGTGTGGTTGATGGAACTTCAGAAGCCATCTTCCAGACTCTTATGTCGCTTGGTCCTTCAAGATCAGAGTAAGTTCATTAATTGCACATGACCATCCAGCAGGACATATCTTATTTGTTGTTTTTTCTCATTGGCTTTGTTTTTTTAGTAATGTTGAGTAGCATTACATCATTACGGCATCATTGACATGTTACTTCTATTCAGTTTTACTATATCATCGTCATCATTATTATGATAGGCCAGATTGGGTGATTGGATGAAAAATAAATTATTATGGTACAAGAATACAAGAGAACGAAAAATGTATATAAGAGCCCAACAAATAAAAACCATAGCAAAGAAGAAAATAAAATAAACTGGATAAAGCTTACTAGTCTCCTTGTACCCTATCTAGAATAGGCAAGCCATTAGCCAATCACCATAACTAAGCTTAAAAGAGACTACTTTATCCCACTTAAGTAACGACAAAAATTCATGGAACTTGTGACATTCCTCACCTATCATAAGTACCATATAAAATAATTGCACAATGCCAATTTGCCTTTCCCACTTTACTCTCCCCAAAACCTTTGAAATGATGTGAGAAAGGGCTCCAAGTTCTATCAACATTTTTATCACTAACAGAATCTTACAACAAGATCACATGGAATTTTTAACTGGACATTGAGCACATGTTCTTGTCATTTTAGGTTCAATGATCATGGCAATAGGCTAAGGTGAAAGGCTGTGCTTTGATTTAAAAAAATAATAATTATGTAGGAATCTGGGACATGTATAAAAATATTATTGTTAGGATATAGCAAGGTAGCAGTATAATTATAATAGAATTTGATAAACCAACTGTGGTTGTCAAGTTCAATTTACATTATTAATTTATTATGTTAATGAGGTTATTTCTATTATCATTAAATACATTAAATATTGGCTTTCAGATGGGATTTCTGTTTCTACAAGGGAAATGTGGTGGAGCACTTGGATGGTCACACTGACATTATTCACAAACAACTATTTAGCGATTGGTTGCCCTGGTAAAGAACCAAGTCTTTAGTGCTGATCATGTACCACTACTTGTTTTAAGGTCCTACTAGTCTATTTAGAATAAAAATTTTATTTTTTTCATATAATGTTTTACAGGGGAATGAAACGAAGAGATCTCTTGTTGCGGCGTTATTGGAGGAGAGAAGATGATGGAACTTATGGTAGTAGTGAATTATGGAAGAAAATTCACATGCGCAAACACACATTCTGAATGAAAGTAATTTCTTTGGTTTTCTTTGTCACAGTTATTCTTTACCATTCCGTGTTTCACAAGAAGTGCCCTCCCCAGAAAGGCTATGTGCGTGCTTGCCTTAAAAGTAATGTATGCTTAAACTATAGAAATAGTATATATTTCTATTCCATTATTCTATTTGCTGGTCTCGTGCTTTATCTCAAAATAAATCTTATACTATGTAACTTAAAGTTGGTAATTTTGAATCATAATGTTCTTTGCTTTCAATCATCTTTATTCTGTTCCAAACTTAAATAATAGTTCACTGTCACTGAGTCTTAAATCCTCCTCCTTCACTTTAGTTGTCATTGTAATATCCAATTGAATTTATGTATACTTGAGGATTTCTGATCTCGTTTTTTTATTTATTAATCTTCTAATGCTGTTGAAAGTTGCTAGATAGACAGTTTAGTGGAAAAATTATGGGTGAGAGTAGTTGAAGGCTGACAACTTATATTCTTTTGTAGGTGGAGGGTATGTTATATCACCAGTGAACAAAGGAAAGCAATCAGTTGTAAAGCATATGCTTGCTATTGATTGGAAATGCTGGAGATCATATCTTAAATCTTCATCAGCACATTCCATAACCATTCGAATGCTTGGGAGAGTTGCTGGTAATCTTATTCTGTATCGCTGAACGTTGGCATATTTTTAATTAAAAGATTTAATATTCTAGTTTATATTTTTAATTACTACTTTCTTTTGCTTGTGCAGCATTACGGGAATTATTTAAAGCTAAACTAGGGAATTGTTCTTCATCTGATTATTCATCTGGAGAGTTGACAAGAAACAGCAAGCTTCATATAAAGGAAGAAGGCATCATAAATTCTGATACAGAAATTCTAGCAGATGAGAACAATCATGATAATTCAGTTGGAGAAGTAGATCAAACGCAATCAGAACATGCAAGCCTTGTTACTCTAAACGATGCTGATGATGAGTTCTATGATGTTCAGGAGCCATCAGACTGTGACGAGTCAGAAAATGGATGGATGACTGAATGTAGTCACCAGAAGTCTCAGGTAAAAATACCTTTTGAACTATTTGCTTTTATTGCACAGAAACGAAGTGAACATTCCAAAGTTAAAATGCACTTTGTGTCTTCGAGGTTAATATTGAGAGATTGGTCTAAGATATTTCTTTTAATATATTATTGGCAAGAATCAATTACTTCACGGGCTTTCAAATGTAATTTAATGTTCTCAGTTTTCTATATCTGTCTGTTTAGTAGGGATAAAACTGCTTCACTTTCCCTATTAGTTAATAGACACTGCTTTAGTTTTGGACCTTTTTGAAGACCTAAGATTATATAAACAGAAACTTGACTGTATGCTTATGGGTCTTTGATATTCTCTAAAATGGCTTCAAATGTGAGGACAAAAATGCAAGTCTTATCCTAGGAGTAGGAGGTGGAATCTTCCATAGCTGCATCTTTGATGCCTACAATAATGTAAACTAGTTTGGAATTTCAACTTCTAAATCAATAAAGCAGAAGACCCCTGCAACACACAACATTCTCTATGGCTATGTTTTGAAGTATGGCAAGGGTGGAAGTGGCAAGGAATGAAATGACAAAGCTGACAAAAAATCCGTTTGGAGTTATTTAGAAAGGAAGGAGTGGATGTGGGGGTTCCTATACAGTTGTCATATAGCCCTACAATTTAGCATTTCTTGTCAAATGGGTGCCTAGTGCAAGCATGTTTATCACTGTTCATGACATTGCAAGAGGTGCATTCAAAGTTGGGGCTGCATCTGGGCATATTTACTTATCAGCTTTTTTTTTTATGCCTGACTATTCATCTCATATTGTTATGCTTTTATTATTTTGCATTGGAAATTTTGTCAAACTTCGTATTTTGCTTGACTTTGGTCTTTCCATGTCTTGCTGTGAATATGAGAATTTCAGGACATTCGTCATCAGAAGTTATCAACTGCTGCCAACTTTGTGAAAAGATTGCATGATCTTGCAGGTGAGCTGTATCCTCTTTGATTGTATTAACCATGATTTTATTTCTTCTTTGATTAACAATGTCTAGAGATCCTATTGCAGTTCAGAAGAGGGGTTATGTTGACTTGCAAGAGATGGTCAGGGAGGACAGTATCACATGCTCGTATGGATCCACTCTTCCACAAGATCCTACTTGTACATTACCTTGTAGTTTGACAGAAACAGATCCTTCTACTTTCCTGATACGTGGAGAAAATTATCTTGAAGACCGCCAGAAGGTATAGTAGCTACAATGCATTATCACTTTTTGGGTGAATAACTGAATATTCTCAAACATCAAGGGAAAATACTAGTTTGCTTTTGGTTATCCCGCCTGTGCATGCAATTCTTTCTCCATTCTGTTACTTCAGTAAACTTTTAATGATCAAAGACTAGATTATCTCTTTTCTTTCTATATTACACAGTTTAGATGCTTTGGTTCAAGATACCAAATGCAGATTAGCCACGTCATATGCAATTATCTTTTTGTTGCTATTTGATTTAACCATTGACATTATCCCTAATCTCAAATTTCTGTCATATTAATTACTAGGTTAAAGCAAAGGGAACCTTGATGAAAATGGTTGCTGCAGATTGGGTGAGATCTGACAAAAGGGAAGATGACCTTGGTGGCCGTCCTGGGAGCATTGTGCAGGTTGATCATTGCCTATGATTATGTTGTTCTTGACTTTTATTATATTCAGCCATTGTGTAGAAACATATGATTTCTATTATAAAGAAAAATCAATTTGCTGGTGTTTCGTTACTTGCAGAAATATGCAGCACAGGGAGGGCCCGAGTTCTTTTTCATTGTAAACATTCAGGTAAATTTATAGTTTTCTTGTGCTTAGGTTGTTACATAAAATTGAGCACAACACTAATTAGGTGTTTCTATGAACCAGGTTCCAGGTTCTACTACATATAGCCTAGCACTATACTATATGATGAATACTCCCGTGGAAGATGCTCCTTTGCTAGAGAGTTTTATCAAGGGTGATGATGCCTTCAGAAATTCCAGATTTAAACTTATACCATACATATCTAAGGTGAGTAAAAGTAATTACCCGCGTAATCTACTCTAAATTGCAGCCTAATAGCGCTCTTTTATATGTTATGACTGAAAAACTGTTCTTTCCCCTACTTTGGTTCCATCATTCCAAATACGTACAACAAAGAAATGATATATCAACCCTTTTTCTCAGTTGTACCATCCAATTAATTAGAATTCCCTCTCCTTTCCTTGCATTTAGGTTTTCTAGGAACATTCTTAACTGGGAACATGTTTTGATTTTCTTCATGGGTCAGTGATTGGCATGATTTTACTTAATCACTGAATTCTAAGGAACTTTCTATTTTAGAATTTCTGACCCCCAATAACTATATGTATAGTCCATGTTAAGAAGGCAAAATGTCTATTATTCACCATTTGTTTAGCCCGTCGTTTACAAATTACAAGACTCGACATTCCTGTTTCAGGGTTCATGGATAGTAAAGCAGAGTGTGGGAAAGAAGGCATGCCTAGTTGGTCAAGCACTGGAAATCAATTATTTCCAGGGAAGTAACTATTTGGAGGTAAATTCTGCATGATTATCAGTAGAATAGCAACTTGTTAGGAAAATCAAGATAATTAGAATAAATATATTATGTTTGCTATTTCGAGTTGATGCGCATGAAACTGTTTTGGTCTCCCTTGGTGCGTCTGTGGAATATATATACACGTGTAGGAGAACTAGTCACGAGAGTTAAGAATTGGGCTTAATAGTAGATATGCATGATGCATCAAGCATTTAGCTGCAACTATCTTTCATGAAATCGTGGCATTCAATTTCAGCTTGGAGTTGATATTGGATCATCAACTGTCGCAAGAGGTGTTGTGAGTCTTGTCCTTGGGTACCTCAACCATCTGGTTATAGAGATGGCATTTTTAATACAGGTAAAGTGATTTTGTTCTTTTTCATTCCGATAATGGCAATGCCATTTACCTTCTGAACGAATTTGTTTTTCTATACATGTGATTATAAATCTTAATTTTTGTACATCATTTTGTTCAGGGAAACACACGTGAAGAGCTCCCTGAATTTCTCCTTGGAACTTGTCGCCTTAACCATCTGGATGCCTCTAAAGCAATTTGTCTGACGCCATGATTTTTAATGAAACTCTTGACAAGTACGTTGTGGAGGAGAAAATTTCCAAGTTGCAAATGTAGATAATTGAAATTCTATATTGTCTCCACAAACTCACTTTCAGAAGTCATTCATTTTTGTTCAATCAATTTGAATCTGGCAGCAGTTTATGGTGCTGTGAGCGTTGTTAGGAATTAGGATGGATGGTGTGGGGGGACGAATCTTTGTAAAATGAAAAGTTGCATTTTTTCATTACAACTGATTTTTTTTATTATTCCTTTGATTTAAATACGTCATTTATTCCTTTTACATGTGTCCATGTTGGGTGTGTCGAATCCAGGCAATGAAATATTTGTATTTATTTCTTTGGAAAAATGGCGTGCGCATTGGGGAGAAAAGATTTCATTTTCATTTCAGTCTGTATAATTTTTTTAAATAACAATTCAATCCAAAATTACATTATTTTACATTAAATATGCATAAACTTATTATTATTATATCATTTAAAAATTATATGAACTGAAATAGTCTGCTTTACTTTTTTTATTCTAAAGTTTCCCCAAGTCTCCAGTAGTAATGGAAAGGTTTTATTCTTATGGTTCTTTATGCTACTAAGAAAGACTGGAAGATATAAAAACCAGGAAGAGAAGAGAAAAAAAAAAGTATAATGTGAGAGGAAAAAAAAAAGAACTATGACTGATTTACAAAAAATGTTTATTAAAACAATATAGTCCAATATTTTTCTGTTTTTCGGTTGTTTTTTTTTATATAAAAAAAAATAGTGATGACTTAGACCAGACAGCTGCTTCGATAGAAAGGGGACAGATACATGCATGCATGTATCACTAATACTTTTTAATCAATTAAAATTAAAATATAACCAAAACGTATTTAACCGAAGATAATTAGTATCTGTATATAACGAGTCTAATAAGAAACTAACGATGCCGATAACCATTTTCAAAAGGTCAACTATAAAAAAAAAAGGTTAATGAGTTTCATTATTTTTAGATCATCAAATCAAAATATATTGGGTGAAACTATGTTTTTCTTATCATAAAGCATGGATGCAGGAGCAGTTGGATTGAAGTACAAGTACAAGTCTCCATTCAGAATCCACTTTGAAACCGAAAGAAAAAAGCAGCAGCAGAGCAGTTCAGATGTCCAAATCCTATTTTAAGTGCAGTGTGATCCCTTTTGCTATTATTCTCCATTTCTGATCATTAAAAAAAAAAAAAAAAAAAAAAAAAAAAAAAAAAAAAAAAAAAAAAAAAAAAAAACGTAGCAGACAAGGAGAACCGTGTTTGATGTTTGGGTGTGGTGAATGTGGATACGGACATTGCCAAACAAAGTTTGTTAGCAGTTGGGCCTACTCTTCACTTGATAAGATTCCCAACTAACTAACTAAGTAGGAAGGATTATGATGCATTTGCTTCTGAAGGATCAAATCTGAAGACAACCACAGACCTGCTTTGTTTTCAAATTTCCTTCTGTTATGTGGCATGCACTGACCTCTTCTCTGTCACTGTCTCGGTTTTTTTTATTTTATAATAACCTTTACTTTACTATGTTGAAGTGCATTACCATTACCCTATGTCACTTGTGAGGCCCTTCCGTCTCCTAACCTCTTTTGTCTGTCTTCCTCATTTTCTTGTAAATTCAGCCATAGACAGCATTAAAGGCTAAATGTATTCATTCAAATCACAATTTGTGGGATTACAGTTTTAATCAGAAATATTGTAGCACATTTTTTTTATTCATAAAAATATAGAATTCAAAGACAGAGTGTTAGAAGAGAGTTTACAATAATTCATATAGATTGTTTAACCGAGTTGAACCCTTGAAAGATAATAATACATTTGCATCTCCTCTTATCTTTATCTACTATATTATTTAGAATTATAATTAAGAAACATATTCTCTTCATCTCATATTATTTGTCATTTAAGATAATGATAATGTATGCCTTATTTTAAAAAATATTAACTACACAAATCATTATGATAAAAGAATTTCTTATACAAAATTACACTTATTAAAAGAGTAAGAACATAATTGAGAATTATTTAAGTATTTAAATGATATGCCAAGAAGGCATTTTTAAAAACTAAAAAAATTAACAATTATTTTTAAAGAGATATATAATATAAACTGGAGGGTGTGAAAAAAATTTCATTTATATTAAAAAAATTGTAAATTTTTAACATATTATTTATATTTTTATTAATTATTTTGATAGTTTATAGGCTATTACTTTTCCTTTATTTATAACATTAAATCACAAATAATAATTAAAATTAACTTAAAATTTTACAATGAATTATTAAAAACCAAAAATATCTTTAAAAATAATAGATAAAAAGAAATTGAAAAATCAAAGACAACTTGCACAAGCATATGCTGGGACCTAGATCTTGCAGCTCATACTTATAATTTAAGCAACATATGCCGACTCTTTAGGTAAATACATTTAAATTTAAGTAAATTAAGATATCTATCAATAAAATATTTAAAATTAAAATATACTTATTTTGTGTATGATTTTAAATTATATTAAAATAAAACAACTAAAATATTAAAACTATACCTAATAAATTTGAAAAAAGAATGACAATTCTTGTCCAATGTTTTAGCTTTCCAAAAATAAATAAATAAAAACTATTCGGAATTATTGATTTTAAATGAAATTTAATTTTTTAAAATCATTAGATTTTAAAACATGGAAAGTTGTGTGTGTGTGTATATATATATATACACTGGCAATATTTTCGTGTATTAGTTATTTTTCAGTTTGATAAAAAATACAAGTAAAAATAAATTAAAGAAATAAATCATTTAAAGTTAAGGA
>PYAF01006334.1:1407356-1424591 GCA_007407185.1 Glycine tomentella
AAATGTTCACATTTAAAACTAAAAATTCAGAATATAAAAATATGTGTACGTGTATTGGTAAATGTACACATTTATTTTATTATATTAGAGTAACTTGAATTATTAATATAAAGATTAAATTATGTTAACAGATCTAGTTAAATTGATTGAGTAAATTATGTGAGTTGATATAAATCTTTTGACAAAGCCTTTAATTTCTACATATAAAAAAGACTAAACTCTAATTTCACGCAATTAACTTGACTTAGAGTAGTATATTTTTATGATAAATATTTCAAAACATAAAAAACAAATAATTTTTGAAAACGTGAAGATATTTCATAGTACAGATTACTCGAGTAAAAATATGTCTAAAATGAAATAAGTATTAAGTAATTAAAATCTTTTGAGTTGTCACTTGATTTCCCTCACAAAAGCTTGCCCTCAGTGTGAGTAGGTTGAAGACAAATCAAATAAGAAAAAGCTTGGCATGCTAGTGTGTTTATGTCAGCTGGACTCCCTAATAATTTTATAGTTTTTTCCGATATTCTTCTAATAATTCCTTTTTATGTCTTGATATGCTTTCTAATAACTTTCCTTTGATCTATATTATAAATTAAAGGTATATCTTTATTTTTTAAGAGAATTAAAGGTAGATCTGAGAAGCATGTTTCTTTATTTTCAGATCTACCAATCTTTCATGGCAAATATTGTCTCTTCTTTTCTTACCCTAGTGGTTGAACGTTTTCTTTCCCGTTATAATGATTTGTTTTCCTTTCATTTATTACCTTTATTTTTCGGTGCAAGATGCAGATTTATGTTGCTGCACGTATAATATCACCTCTCTATCAAGATAAATATTTGGTTATTAATTGTTATTCATTAATATAAGTGATTTATCCGAAGAAAAAGTTTTGAGTTGCAACTTCGTGTATATATAATAAAAAAAAAAAAACAGTAAAAAAGACTTTTTTCTTCTATTAAGTCATAAGTGAGTATACACGACTCCGTTTTAGTTAATCGGTCCAAAGTTATTTTCAAACACTGTGTGTCTATAAGAATAAAAAAATAAAATTAGTATTCTAACAAACTAATATTTATTGATAAAAATAATAATTTATATTCATATTTTTACTTCCAAGTTCCAATTCCAAATTTATGAACTAATTATTCAATTTTATACTTTAAATTTAAGTTATCACGCAAACGGTCTTTATTTTATTTTTTATACGACATCATTATTTATTCAATTCAAATATATTTATTTATTATAAATTTTAGTTATAATATAATTAATATTCAAAATATTTATTTATTATGAATATGAACTTTAGTTGTGTTAAAACAAATATTTCTTTTGTGCAATATACATATTAAAATACTGAGTTACAGATATTTCTTTACTCTAAAATGTTCGTTTTAGATTTCTTTAGTTAAATAGAATTTTACTTTATAAAAAATTATAACAAAAAGTATCCATCTTTTACATTGAATAATGTAATTTATTAATTATTAAATTAAAAATATTCAATGATGTGCTAATTTGTAATTACTCGTTGCATCTCCATTTTCCACCTATGATCTGCCAAAAAGCATGGTCCCACGTTGAAAATTAGTACCATGAATTATCTAATCGGAGGGTCCAAATCCATTTCTTCTTGCAACGGGAATCAAGATAAATGTGGTAATAAGTATTCATAAAAAACAATGTCGTAATAAGTAAGTCGTGTTTTCATTTGGTAAAAAAAAAAAAAAAACAGTCGTATTTTCAAGAATCAAAATTTAAAGTGAGAAAATAAATTTCAAATATTGAATAAGATAATTGCTACTTTCATTTATTTTTTCGAATTTAGCTTCTATACAACGAGGGTAAAGTACTTTAAAAGAAAAATATATATATTAATAATTATTAATCAAAAATAACATTCAAAATTAATAGTTTCAGAATTTATTATATGTAAACCTGATTTTAATACAACCATTAATAGTTAATTTTTAAATTAATGAATTTTTTTGTTGTCTTTAAAATGATTTTGTTATATTTTAGTTCAAATAATTAATTTCTTTATACATTTAGTTTTACAAGAAAATTTTATTTATATTTATTTAACAATTGAATGGCCTTTCTGTAAAAAAAAAAAAATTAAATTAAATGGCCTATAAGTAGCGACTGTGCTGTTTGTAAATTGTTTTTTTAGAGAGTTTGTGAATTGGGTTAGCTCATATATTTTAAGTGTTTATCTACAAATTCTTTTAAAAAAATTATTCTGTCACAAAATATTTTTTTATGTAACAAATAACTTTTTGTAAAGAAGTTAGATAAAGTCCCTACTTCTGTACTGTTATTTTATTTTTTTGGAATATAATTTAAGAGGATAAGATAATGCCCTAATTTAAGTCAAGAACCACACGTAAAAGATTATTTAAAATTTCATAACCTATATTTAATAAAAATTATTATTAAAAAATCTCATGCATAATCATTTGAGTAAAAAACTTAATAGTAAAACTATAACAATTTTTATATAAGTATTCATTACCTTATTCGTATGATATAAAAGAATAGATATTTAATATTACAAATAATTATTATAAAATTAAAAAATTTATTATATATAAAAATTTGTGACTAGATTATAATAGTTTTGCATATTAATATACTTTATAAAGTATTTTTTGTGTAATGTAAAAATATTTTAAAACTTATCTAAACGTGTTTTATTCTTAGTTTTTTATTATTATATTTGTAGTGATATGACGTTAAACAATAATGAATTAGAGTTATAAGGTTGATTTGATAATTTAAAAGAGAAGAGAAGGTCTCATTAATAAAAAAAATTGAGAAAAAATAAATATTTATAGATAGAAAAAAATTAAACGTGTTTAACTCATTTTTAAAATAAAAATAAAAATAGGTGTGCAATATTCCGTTGGTCTCGTGTCCTTCGTCGGTGATCGCTCAATCAATATTTGTTTTTTTGTGCAAATAAATCACTATTCAAATCTGGAACGATACAATCATTCAAAAAAATATAATTCTTTTTTAGATCCACCTATTTTTACTTTAAACAATTCTTTTTAGATCCATATCTCATGCTCCATCACCGCTTTGACCAACCTTCTTTATGTTTTTCCTTCTTCCCACACTTTTCTTCGCATACAATTTTATTAACTACTAGTACCATTCATTGTATTAAGAAAAGGAAAAAAAAATCGGCATTGCATTTTATATCAAAATTTTCTATCTTCATGATTTTCTTTTTCAAATATAACATAATTAAGAAAAAAAAGGTTATCAATGTGATATAAAATAGTTGAGATAAGCTTGCCTCTTAAACATGTATTTCATATGAAAAATAT
Source organism: Glycine tomentella (assembly GCA_007407185.1). NCBI lineage: Eukaryota > Viridiplantae > Streptophyta > Magnoliopsida > Fabales > Fabaceae > Glycine > Glycine tomentella. The sequence goes on from PYAF01006334.1 coordinate 1,410,696, forward strand.
GTCTAAAAATACTAACCTCTTAAATAATTTTTTGTAAATATCTTAGGTTAAAAAAAATTATATTAAGATATACCATTACCGTCACGCGTTTGAACGTTAAAATTCCATAAACAAAGTCTTAAATCTTAAAAATTGTCAGTGAATAATATACGTTAGATTTTGCTTTTGTAACTCTAACTTTATACTAGTAGTAGTACTTTACTTTTTAAAGTGTACAAAACCATAATTAAAAGGCAAATAAATAAATATAATAATGAAAATTTGGTGTGAAATAGATGGAATACTATTATCGAAAGGGAAATAAATATTTATTCCACTCACGAGAGGAGGATGAGGGTTTCCGCATAGTAGCAGTGCTTAGTGGCGCAGAAAAATAAACCTAATTTACCAAATTCAGACACAGAAATATATTCTCATTCCTCAAGATCTTCTTCTTATTTGTTGTCTCAAATTAATCCTCAAACTTTCCTGTGTCTCTCTAACAATGTGCTCCATTTCGTCATTCCACCAAAACCATGTCTAAGGTTTTTCAAGCCCTTCCTTTTTTCTTTTCTTTTTTCTTTTTTAACCCTTTTTGTATCATTTTTTCCTTTTAACATCATATATTGCATGCATTTTCCTTATTTTGTTTGTGATTTTGTTTTTCTTTTCAATTTGGAAGAAATTGTGAGAGAATGCTGTTTTACTATTTTTAGCTGGATTTTTTTTCTTTATTTGTGAATACTTATAAGGCATGTCGTCATTGTAGCAAAGTTAATTACCTTAATATGCAAATTGGAGCAGAAAAATAGAATAAATTCTGAATTTTTGGTGATTTATAACCTATGATGGGTGGTTGGTGTTGCTGTTTTTCCAAATAGCTTCTGTTGTGTGCAAGCTAGGAATGACAATGTGTGTGTTTGGTGTTTCTTATGTGCTGTAGTGTTTTGGAACAGGATATTGCTAACATGAAGGACTCTTGGTTTTTCGACAATAACTTTAATGGTCTCTCAGATGAGATTTTTGATGATGTCATTAACTTTTTTGATTTCCCACTGGAAGACGTGGAAGCTAATGGCGTCGAAGAAGGCTGGGATGCTCAATTAAAATGCCTTGAAGACCCGCGTGTTGATGTTTATACAGCATCATCAGCTGGGTTGTGTGCCAAAACTCAAAATGAAAAGCCCCAACTTGGAATGAAATTCTCTGCTTCTGTGAGTATTATGTTCACAGTTATGGCATGTAGGAATGTAGAGTGTAATATCTTTTAACTGCTTAAATTATTTTCTTGCGTATTGACCTCATGGCTTCAAATTGCAAATCCAGTTGCAGTTTCGTTGACATTGCATGGAAATGTAGCTGATGCAGCTGCAGTTGTGGTCTTGGTGAGTTAGAAAATGTTGATGTCGACATGTTGTGGCCGCAATTGCAGTTGCAGATCGTTTTTTAAAACCATGTTTGCCCCTGTCCTAGTAGTTATGCACATGGCAAGTCATGTTGACACTTCAATGCACTGCACTTATTATATTTGACGAATTAACTATATGGTTGTTTTTATTATGTAAAACTGAAATTATGCATGAATCATCAACATTGAAGGAGAAATTTTGGTGATTTAGGCTCTTAAGTTCAGTTGTTGGCAATGGCCGGTTTGTTTGTTATAATCTATATTTTCTGAATTTCATGTTTTTTTTTCTAAACTTTCACCACAGAGCTTTGATAGGAGACGTTAATAGTGTAACTTAGACACCTAGGAGTTTTTTATAGTTGGAATTTTGCAGGAGCAGTGTTGTCTTGTTACTTAGACAACTATGAGTTTTTACAGTTGGAATTTTTGCAGGAGCTGTGATTTCTAAGGAAAACTAGAATGGTGTTGTCTAGGAATTTGTCAGATTCACAAAACAAAAATATTGGCAATCGAAATACTTCATGCGCAAGAGAAGAGATTAGTTGGATGAATTTGGTGATGATCTATGTAGGAGAATTGGACAATTGGAGTAAAAAGTGGAAGATACAAGGGTTATAGGTTTAGTTTTTGTGGTGGTAGTCTGAATTCCCCCTTGAAAGTGTGCTGCCAATGTCATTTACTCATTCTTGGCAGTAACTGGGTATCATAAGAAAAAATTAAATAATTAACAACTCAGAAAAATTGCTACATTTCATCTGATACTGACCTGTATGAAGTTCTCTGTCTTTGTGCACCTAAAGTTTCCAGGGATGCACGACAAAGGGAGGAGGAAGGTAGGAAGCTTGGTGCTAATCTCTTTCCTCTGCCATTCAGGTTGCAGAAACTTCCTCTCTCGGTATAGATTTTTTGGATGGCATTAGAAGGTTTAAAGAAAAGACAAAAAGAGGACAAAACAGTGACAAAATATAAAGAAAAAAATTGACTGGGAAATGAGTCATCTGGTTAATTTTTACTAATGTAATGAATAATGATAAAGATTTATCAATCATAACTGTCCAGTTCTAAAATTCAAAATCGTTTTTAGTACTGTTGGAATTATTGGGGTTTTAGGCATATAGTGAGGAAGAGAGAAGAGTTTGAAACACTTAATTGATATTAACTAAGATGTATTTCAGTGTATTGGTGTATTCATAAAACCTAGAGCAGCAACCCTTATGTATACTAATCAGAATCCTACTAACTTATTAGGGGTGAAATCATGATAAGATAAGGAAACATGCTAACTAATCCTAAGAGAGAATGAGGAAATAGGGAAACTGATCCTATGAGATATTCTAAGATATTTATTATTTCTGTTCTATATACATTACTCATCAATTTTATCCAGTTAAATTTGTGTTTAAAATGTCTGAAAGAGGTGTAATAACACAAACTTCTATATAATTAATTTGCTGTTAAGTTGATATTTTGAAATTTATCGGTGGACACTGTGTAGGCTTTTGATTCTTAAGTCTCAAACATCACCTTGGAACTCATGGCATACATTATTTGGGGTGTTGCTCTCAGGAGTTATTAGGTTCTGGTAACAATCCTTGGAATTTTTTAAGTGTTTGTTATTTTGAATGGTGAATGGATGACATGCATACATAGAAAGATGTAAAACAATGATTTCCTAAGAAGTGGATGATTAGATGAATGTATGTTTTATGTGCTTGTATTTAGTGAATGGTGGGGTACAGTTCTAAGTATCAGATCCCTTGCCCAAATCTACTGCTGTATCCCTATGTGTATGTGTATACTGTTTAATGGTTATGAAACAGAAAATGTTTTACACTGTCTGCAGTCCCACTTTCTTAAATGACAAGACTATGCTATGCAGTATTGCAAATTGAAATCGCAAAAAGACGCAAGTAGTTTGAGGCACTATGGATCTTTAGTCCCTGATATGATGACTCGACAGCATCTGATGATAACTATACAAGTATACATATTAGACAGTAACAATGCTTTCTTGTGATTAGCTTTGTGGAGTATAAATGTAAATGTTAGAAGAAATTGCCTAGATTCCTCTTTCACTTATTTATTCAAATAATCATATGCCCAATAAAACAGCCGGAAATCGCGTAGATGTTGTATCTGATTCTTGTTTTTTACTCCTTTTTTGTTTCATTTTTTGTTGGTTTGATAATTGTTTGGCATTGCAGGGTAATGGGATTTCCCCAATAAAACAGCTGGCAAAAGCTCCTGGACCAACATATGGAAAAATCATTCCCCACCAGAATGTCACTTCCAATGGAAAAGATTTGCATCAATTCCAAACCTACACCTACAGCCCAGTTTCAGTTTTTGAAAGTAGCAGTTCGTCCTCAGTTGAGAATTTCAACTTTGATCGGCCTGTCATCCCAGTAAAGCGGGCTCGTAGTAAACGTCAGCGTCCTTCAAGCTTCACTCCTCTATTTTCAATTCCTTTCACCCTTAATTCGCTGGCTTTGCAAAAACATCAAAGGATAGCAGCCTCTGACTCAGATTTTGGAACAAATGTTGCTGGGAATCTATCAAACAAACTAAAAAAGCAGAAAAAAAAGGATTCGTCCGTGCTATCAGATGTTGAGATGATGAGATCCTCATCACCGGAATCAGGTGCCCCCAGAAAATGCATGCATTGTGAGGTGACAAAAACCCCACAATGGAGAGAGGGGCCTGTGGGTCCCAAAACACTGTGCAATGCTTGTGGTGTTCGATACAGGTCCGGCCGCCTCTTTCCTGAATACCGACCAGCAGCTAGCCCGACTTTTGTAGCATCACTGCACTCAAACTGTCACAAGAAGGTTGTGGAGATGAGAAGCAGAGCCATCCAGGAGCCTGTTAGGGGTTCTATGTTGGCTTCATCAAATCTCCATGGAAATGCTGTAGGATAATTTTTATGTTGCATTGATTACATTTGAGGAAGAAACGGTAGTCCGTAGTCTTAAACAGGATCTTTCTTGTTTGTTGTTTTTCATTATAGTCTAATGTTATATTGCTTAGCATCATTTGTTTAATTAATGTAAATTGATTGCTGAAATAAAAGGTAGTAGCAGGTTAGTGCTTTGCGAGGAATTCGGGTAACATGGTGTTGATAGTTGGAGGTTGAGAATGGTGTTATGTAGTTTTCATGGTGGTTGATGATGCAGCCAGCCAGCCAGCAATTTTCTAACTGGATCGCATGCATGGCTGTGGGGCTTAAGAGTTATAAAGTAGGGGCAAGAATCTTTGCCATTGCTGATGCATGTGCTATGAGAACATAAAGTCAAGGATCAAATTGAATCAAGGACAATAATATCACATGCCTCATAACATGGCACAGCATCATAAAAAATAAGCACATACATGCGTGAGACTTTTCTATGTTAGACCTAAAGGCTAGAAGAATAATGCTTTTATAGTCAGCTTCAAAATGGCTTGGTTACTTGCCCTTCAGAACAGGCTAGTGGAATTTGTTTCCAGTAGCAATGTTTAAAGGGCTGGCCCAGACTAAAGTCCAATGGTCGGTGTGGGCTGGCCTAATTTTTTTAAAAGGTCATTATGCGTTCTTAATTGTTTTGTACTTTTATCTTTAATTATGCATTTCATAACTTATATTTGATTATAATCAAAATATTTAAGTTGCATTCATTTATATTTACACTGAACCACTTTTCCCTGGTTAGCATTAATGTTAAACCATTCATTTGAATGGAAATAACAAAGTTTAACCCATCATCATGTCTTGAAACCTTAGGGTGCGGAGCTATGTTCGGATGTGCTAAATGATATGATTTCATACTAAAAGATAATTAAATTGTAATATTCATTCTGATATTCACCAAATCCTCAACTTAAATAAGTGCGGAGCTATAACTAACAAGAAGTTAATTGTTCTGAAATTCTTCCTACGTCATTCTTTATACAAATATAGCAAAACTGTTTTTATGTTATGGTCTTTTAGATGGTATATGTTAAAGCTGACCTGGTCGATCTCTTGCAAAAGGCAGGCCCTAATTCTTTTAGTGGCCACAGAATGTAATGGATCCTAAGGGTAATAACATTTCAGAGGCAGCCCATATAGTCACTTGTTTTATTCTTCAACCCCATGACTGCAACCATACCTCTACGCCCTTCCCAAACAAAAATTCTCTTCACCCAAAGTTCAAACTCAAACGTAAGATCACAGTTTTGTTTTTTGGTTCAGCTATATAGTGGGGTTTAAATAGATGCACACCTCTGTATGATTTAACTCATTTTAAATTCTTTTTTAATAACATAAGCAGGGATTAATTTAACAGTTGACACCCGATGAGTATGAAAAACACTTAATCGGGCCAAAAAGGAATAAGGTTTAGAATGACTTTTCTCTTTTTCACTATTTGTTTGAACTAATTATAAGATCCTCCCTGCCTATTTGGTTTTAAATTGAGATGTTGGTATGCTGTTCCTATTCACTTAAAACTAGATATCAAAATTCAATCTAGCTTGCTATATATTGTCACCAAGAGTTATGCATTATTTTAAATTGAGTAAAATCTATTTTCCTCTCTATTATGGGTTACTCTTATCTCTTTTTATTTTAAAATATGCACTCTTTTCTGGAAAAATAAATCTTTTATATTCGAGTCTTTTTTAAGATAAAAGATTATTTTGTCTCTTGATGATTCTTCACACGATTAATAATTGATAGGTTTGAATATTTACAATTTTATGACAATAGAAGATAAAATAAATTTTTTAGACAATTTCAATGCTGATACTAGAGATATTTGAAATTTTATTGCAATTTTAAAATACTAAAATAAAAAATGGGATGTTCAAAATCAGTTGCTAGCCAGTGACACTAAAAGTTATAAAAATAAAATATCGTCAGAAGACATATTCGTAATTATTAAGATATTTTTATTCACGCTAAAAAAGAATTAAAATATAACTTGTATTCATTTTTTAATGGAGGGAAGAGTAATTTAAATTTCTCAAAAAGATCAACTATGCTCTGGCAATCATTCAATGAAAAGGGAGTGAAAAATAGGACATGAATTAATATGTTGAATCTGTTGCCCCTGCTGATGCTGCCGTGTTGGTACATGCCCCATTTAAAAATAGTTAATGGCCATGAATTATAGTGGTCCTACGTAGTCTTAATTAAGGAGTTTGTGTGTCTTTTAGGCCTTTTTGGTGATTCTCTCATTGCCATCCCTCCTCCCTAATACCTAATTACCAACCAAGTACCAATCTACCTCTACAGTTTAATAGATTGGATATGTTGTGCCCTAACGACCTAGGTTTAACTACAGTTTTCCGAAATGAAAAGAAAGCGCATGCATTAATATTCAAACCAATGTTATAGGTAGGGATGATAAAGTGGGTCAGTCTACCAAAAAATGGGCCGGACTGGCCCACTTTTGTAAAATGGGTTGAAAATACTAGCCTACCCCACTTTAAAGTGGGTTAGTGGGCTAGCGGGCCAGCTCACTTAAAAAATTAAAAAAATATATTTTTTTTAAAAAGGTAAAATAATTATTAAAAAAATTCAAATGTAATTATTTATACTAAAAATTAATAATGTACTAACTTAATTTTATAACAATGATTTTTAATATATAATACATGCCTAATAGAAGTAAAAGCAAGCACGAAATACATGTCTAACAATGATTTTCAATTAGCTCCTAAGTCTTAACAAATTCTTAGAAATTTGCTTCACAATGATGTAGACAATCAAAACATAATTGTACATACAGTATAACTCATTATTAGGTTCCAAATAAAAATGTATTAGGGTTAAGGATTCAAAATCATTAATTTCTTTTTGGTCACTCTCCCTCTAAGTCACTCATTTAATAACCTATTAAATATTTTATTATTTTTTATTGATGGGCTGCTGGCCCGGTGGGTTGGCCCATCCCTGACCCACATTTGGCTTACATTTTTGTGGGCCGGATTGGCCCGTCCCGTTTAATGAATGTAGGCTCAAAGTCTCAATCCAACCCACATTTTTTTGTGGGTTAAACGGGTCGGCCCGCCGGACCAGACCCGTTTTGCCATCCCTAGTTATAGGGGCATCGATTTACTCCATACTTTGTACTATACATTTTCTTTTTAGACATCAACATTCCGCCAATTACTTTTCAATGTACATGAAATCATTTTTCTTATTTCTCTGTGTTGTGTTGGTAAACATTAAATTGGTTATTTGGTGTCTGACTTTTTATCCTTCGTGGTGGTAATTCTTTTCAATTCAAACCAATGAATAGTGTTTAGGTTGTAATGTACTGCAATTTAGCTGATCCATTCCATGAGCGTGGTTCATAACATTAATTTTGTATTGATGATGTCGTTTTCTTGTTTGGTTGAGAACAATAAATAAAATTAAAGTGACCAAGAAAGAAGACTAAGACTACTACTATTCCAATTCCAGTCCATTCCATTCATTCTTGATTCTTCTCTTTCCCAATGCCGAAGACATAATATAACAAAACTAAAAAGAATAATTGAGTGGGATGTGGTAGCTACTATTTTCATGTGCACGAGTGGCATAAAGAATGAAGATGAACCGACTTTAGCTAAATGAAATTAAATGAGTGCAATGCATTGAGGTTTTGCAAAGGCTAAACTAAACCAAGTGCGAATGAATCAAGCAAAACCAAAACCCCCTGATCCGACATTCTAACTCTCCTGAGAACGAAAGGAAAGTGTTAAGTGTGTGTGTGTGTGTCATTCTCGCAAGAGACAAACGACACGTGGCGAGTGTTGGGGGCGATGAGCCAAAGGGCACTGTCAGTGAGACTGGCACACGTATTGATTATATCTAACGCTAACGTACAGTTTGGTGTAGGAATAAGAATAGGGTAGTGCCGTTTTTGGGCAAAGAGAGGTCTTGAATTGCAATTTGATGTGATGCAATCTCTCTAGCTCTTGATCAGATCATATCAACCATCTTCATGCTTCCAACAACACCTTCTTTCTTCACTCGCAGCTCATCAAATCCACCAACCACCGACCGAGTTTATACAAAATCTCACATCATTCAAACAGAAACAGATAACAGCTAATTAAACACTTTCACCCCTCAATTTTTTTAGAGAACTAAAAAGTTTAGTTGAACCGGGTTTTAGGAGCTGACCAAGATTAGAACAGACTCTATGATTTAAAGATACCAAAAATTATAAAATATAAGTTATGTTCCAACTTAAAATTTATATATATATACCTTATTTCTCCTCTTTCTTTCAAACAGAATAGAAAAGAAATTAATATAAGTTTATGTTCCAACTCAAATCCACGTGGTTACGATTCTTTCCTTAGTGGGTTGAGGAAACAGATGATTTATAAATTATATATGATGTTAATTTTTAAGTGATGTGATATTTTATGATTATAAGAACAAGTTTATAAGTCAAAGTTAAGAGCAAAAAGTTATATATCTTCTTTTATCAAATATTATGACTTTTAATTCAGATATATTTTAAAGATTTTTGCATATGAGATATTATTTTAATGAATGTTACAATTTTATTTTTATAAAAGACATTTTGGTGAGTTAAGAAAATAAAATGTTTATAAATAATACATGATGTAACGTAGATTGTTAAATGATGTGAGACTTTATATCTATTAAAATAATTTATATTAATCGACATAAAAATTAAAATATATTGAAATATTTACTGAAATAATAAAGGGTAAACGCGAACCCCCGTTTTGATTAACCTTTGGTTGTCTTGACTTGACTTGGAGTTGAATGAGTTGTAGAGTATTATCTTGTGGAATGCGATGCACTCTCTCCCGTGAGGCCATGACAGAGAGAACACAACGACAGAGATTCCTGAGAGAGACTGCATCCACATCATCATTCATCACCATGTTCGTGGGACCCACCCGGCTACGTTACGTCCCTTCATCAATGTAGCTGCCAACGAGGAACAGCTATAACTCTTCTCGGATGCTGACACGTGTCCAAACTCAAGCCACACCAGGTCAACCCCGCCTCCTGCTCGTGGGGGTTCTTGTCTCTTCACTGCTACTACTTACTATGCTATGCTCCACTCCGCAACCAAAATTAAACTATCAATTACTATTTTCTTTCGTTTTCAATATCACCCCAATATACATGCGTGTGACTTACACTTTTTTATTTATTATGTAATCATTATTTGAATAAGTAATTCCCACTTTTTAACGTAACTTTATCTCTTTTTTCCATATTAATATCAATGCCACCACAGCTCGATCATCATGCAACATCCACCAAAGATTCTCCTAAATCATTTAATTTCCTTAGAAATAATATATGAAATTTTAATAGTTTCATACAAATGAACATGATTTTGTATTAGTATATTTGTGTGTGTATATTCATTTATACTTAAAGACATGTCTAATCCACTTTAGTAATACTGTAATACTACCTTAATTTGTTGAATTAATCCTTTATCGATCTTAATTACGTGCAAAGAGAAAAAGAAATAGTTGGGTGGGAATCGGGTATTGGGGAACTGGTCCATCGAGCGTAAATAATAGTACGTAATAATGTGGAGTTGACACTGGACATAAACGTGGACATGGCTGGCTATAGATAAATGGATGCACTCAAAGCTTTATCATCAATTATCGTTGTCAGACCGAGAACACATCAGAGGGAGAGGACAGCGACTCCCTTTTTTGGCTCTGCCTTTCTTTTATTTTCTTCATCGTGCCATATTGTTTTGGACACTCTCACAAACAATACAATGGCGAAACTTATGCTCATTTGTCAATTTCTCGGGACCCTATCCCATTGGGTCCCATTCCCTCTTGGTCTTGGATATATTCACTATTTTCACTTAACTACAATACTGGATTCTCTTTTACCTTTTCAGATGCATGTGATTTTTTAATGGAGCACCTCACTTAGCCATAACCTACCACCCCCTTAAATAGAATTGGATTAGGAGGAGACAGGTTTATCAAGAAAACTAATGAAAGCCAGATGCCAGATCATTTTTTTCTAAAAGATAAAAGGTGAAAGACTATAAGACAAGCAAGCAACTGTTACAAATATGGTGAATTAATTAGTATGAAATTATTCAAATTTAGCCTTAAATTTATTACTAATTCATAAATTTGTGATAGCATATACCAAAAAATATAAGCTAGCAATTCCCACATGATAGAGAAAATAAGGACAGTGTGAAATTACTGAATTAGTAATAATTTTGGTTGAAATGAATGAGTTTCTTTGGTAAATAAATGCTATAGATAGATTAATGGAGTGCGTGTGGAGCGGCAAAAATGGGACAATTGTTAAAGTTGTGGCCTTTGAGCACAAGATAAGAATGAGATTGATTTGAGGGGCCAAGGGGTGGCTAACTATACAATTCAATTCTTAAAATTATTATCCCAACATTTCTGTGCACATTGATTGTTTCTTCCATGCGTCTATCATTTCATCTTCTTGTCTTAATTGTCTCGACGTTGTGTGTCGGTATCAATGTTGATTCTTAACCAACCAATCCTATTCTTTTCCAAACCACATCTTTTTTGGCTGATTTATCAACCTTTTTTATTTACCTTTTGCTCATAATTATCCCCATGTTGTTGTTATTGTTCTTTCTCGTTATATAAATACAAAAGCTAGCGCATATTAAACTTGTTTTAATGGACATTTAACATTATTATTAATAATAACTATTGACCCTGATGGAATAGAATAGATGAATAGATTAATGATGTTACATCCAGGCTGGTACTAACGAGTAACTACGTTGTCGGTTCACCTAAACAACATTTTTTTTTGAACAACTTGTTTAGTAAGGCCAAGTTAATGTGATTGATTCCCATGCTTTTGCGGCAGCAGCATGGAAAGTTATTCCTTTTAACTCTTACAGGATGATGCTATACCCTATTTGACTATGACTACATGCAAATGCATACGCCCTGACAATGCTTGCTGAAATCGGCTATGTATCGTACATGCTGGTCGTTTCCTTTGTGGTTGTACCTATTGCTTTTGTCGCCTTGTGCCTACTTGTTTTAACTGATTTTTCTCTCTTTCTCAACCTTATTTCTGTTTCCCGAGATTTTTTTGCCTTCAGTTCAAGCTTTTTTTATTTGATATGTGATCACAATCAGGAGTTAATGTTAATATTGATATGCATGTACTAGGAGGGACATGATTTTTGTAGTTGTGATGGGAAATGGAGTATTGTTTGTGTGTGTACATGGAGGAATTTAATTTGTAGGGTTATTGTGTATATAAGTTATAAGTACTTATATATTATTTGTTTGTTAATTTTTGTATATATAAAGTCAATAGGGGCATAAAGAAATGGGGTGTCCTAGAGTCGGCTACAAAAGAACATGAGAAACTTTCCGTGTCCTTCTTCTTTGTCATGACTTATAACCAAACGAGGTTTTCGAGAGCCATATCTTGGCATGAGGGTGGCGTTTTATCAACACAACACAATCACTCGTCCCCAATAGGGGCAAAAGGCTACCCTTCACCATGTGGACATCCCCATCTTGCTTGCTGTGATCAATGTCCTTTTCGGTTTTCACAAGCTACATATCTTCTATTCTATCCTTCACCATCTTGATATACATATACATACATATATATATATATATATATATATATATATATATCTCACGAAATGAAAGACAACAAATTAAACCATTTCCACCAATATCTTGGTTTGTTAACAATTTCATATTTGTTCGATTAATTCCACATATGGAACATAATTAAAGACCAAAATTAAACCTCTTGAGCATGGAAAATTGGAAATGTTCATACAAGAAAAAGGGGTTTGTGTCGTTCATAAGTGGGGGAGTCACTCCTTGGTCAACAATGACTAAGACATTACTTAAAAAATCATTGAATGATAAAACAAATTAATAATTATATATACTTATATAATTAATTAAAATTAAAAATAAAATTTGATATTATTTAAAATTTAACATGGATTAAAAAATTTTGCTGAATCCAACATTGTTATTCGTGCTTAGGAGTAATACACTTAATACTAATACTTCTCTTCATGACTGATACAACAGACAAGTGAAACAACCAGCCCATGCCAAAGAGCAAGAGGCCCACATTTATCGCTTTCTAGTTTCTTCTTTCATTTATTTAATATATTTTGTACCTTTTTTATATTATGTGTGCGTGCAGTGCAGGTGTAGAATTAGACACGTAGATCAAACAAAAATAACTAGTAGACGCTTTATTTATTTGACATCTAGTGAGAGAAAAAAAGACAAATACTACATAAGTATAACATTATTTGTGATATACAATATAATAAAAAAATATATGAATTCTTCCTATGAAGCTGATCTGACAAAAAAATCGCGGGCCTCACTTCCTTGGCGTCCTTTCTCACAACCCTTATGCGCGTTAAGTGAGTGTTGGACTTGCATTTTTTCTGTTTTTGTTACAGGGCAAGGTCTTGATATTATCTAGTTAAAGGCAGAGACCAGAGAGAGTAAAGAAGAGAAGAGACAAGTTTGCTTTTATTTTGTGGTCTATTATTTATTTTTTTTTATTTCAGAAAGTAGTAAATGTCAAAATGCGTTATTTTGTCAGCTTATGACTTTATTGCAGGCACAGTCAGAAGTAGGGATGTTGAGTTGAGTTTGCAGTTTACAGTGTCATAATAATATAATGAATCAGTGATTACCGCTGCCACCGCTCCAGGTAATTTTAACTTCACCCCACCCCACCCCATCACAGTGACCACACCCTTTATCTCGCGATATTTTCTCTCTGCCACCATACCGTGACACATAATAATTTAATGGCGCTAGTGCCAATTACCTCTACTATCTCTGTTTCTTTTCGGAAACTATGACTCCTCTCCTACTATCTTTATTGCATCATGTCATGTCACCATAATTTTCCTTATAAATTATAATTATAAAAGCCCTACAATAAAACAATCCATTCCCGGAGAAACCATTAATTTAGAATTTTTTTAATTACCATTTAAAGATCAATTTTAAATTATTACTATAAAGATGATAAATTATACTATCTATTATAATTTTTAATTAAAAATCGTATCAATGTTACTATTTTATTTTTTATTTTTTTAATTAAAGCTATAAAATATTTTTGGATTTAACTTTTTTTTTCAATTTGTGACTTTAAAATTGTAGAATTTTATTTAAATGAAGTCATAAAATATTTTCCAATTTTAAATAATTTTGTAAAATTTACAACTTTAAAATTGTATATATTTTTTTAATTTATGTCGTTAGATTTTTTTTATTTTTCTATAGAAGTTGTAAAAAATTTAATATTTTTCTTTTACAACTTCTATTTCTTAATTTAGTATATTTTTCAAATTTTTTTTAGGAGTATTTCAATTTTTTTCGTATATTTTTAAAAAAAAATGTAAATAAATTTTTATTTAATTATTTAATAAATAAACTTATTTTTTTAAGTTTTATTTATTATTTTGTATATAATTTTATATGGTTTCATTTAATATTTTTATATTTTATAATATTATTTT
>PYAF01006334.1:1424691-1447941 GCA_007407185.1 Glycine tomentella
TTCATTTAATATTTTTATATTTTATAATATTATTTTATTTAATATGTTTTTATATGATTTTATTCAATATTTTCTTAATTTTGTATATTAATTTATTTAATATATTTTTTACTAATGTTAAGATTATTATTTATTTTGTAAATTAAAAATAATGTAAAAAATTAAATTTAAATAAAATATTAAAATATTTTGCTACTGATTTTAATTTATAATATATCAAATAATATTATTTTTTAAAAATTGTTAATTAATTTTTACAATTATCATTAACTAAATTAATAATTTTGTAAAGTAATATTAATTAATTTTATTTTAAGAATTATTTTAATATTAAGAACAAATAATACAAAAGATTTAAATTTAAATGAAAATATTAAAATGTATTACATCTTCCTTTAACAAATAAATTAATATTGGGATGATGTCCCACAAAGAGTTGTTCTAGATATGCGTCGAGTTCTCTCATCTTATTGCATTGGATTTGTTGGTAGTTGTTGTCCTCTTGTTCTACAACCTCTTTCTCCTCTTATTCTAAGACAATCATGTGTAATTGTTAATTGTTGTTAAGGAACATGATCACCACCGTGGTCATTACCATCATCATTCTTGTTGGTATTGTCGTTATCATCATCTTCCTCCTCATTCTGGTGACCCATGTCATGACGATAACAAGAGCTCGATAATGATAGGTTATATGCAGATGGTGGAGTTTTGAAAGTGGTACCAAACCTTTGTGAAAGTCCTTCAAAAACATTTGAGATAGACGGAACTTGAAATGAGTATTGAGGCATATATGATGAGAACCCCAATAATTGTGAACTTTGTTCACATCCTTGAGGCATGTATCCAAAGAAGTCCGCTGATTGATAAATAGATTGTGCATGTGATTGATGATGTTGTGGCATATATCTAGAAACATGCACTAAAGGTACACTGGGTTCAACATGTGATCGATGGTGGTGATGACTAGAGTAATACTGTAAATTAAGTTGTACGAAGTAAGAAATAATAATGAATAATCATAGCAATAATTTATCAAAATTATAAAGTAAATCTATAACCTCAGTAGATAGTGTCCCCTCACGCGATATATATCGTCTAGTTAGACGTATATATCATTACATGTATTCTGAATTTTCATGCAAAATACCATGGTTCATTTCACCTTAACAATATAATAATTTTAATGATTCCATTTGTTAATCCAGTGACCATGATGGTAAGGCAAAAAAAACTGTTCTCCCTCTCATATCTATGTCGTGGAGTTGGTCTAGGTTTGGTGGGTCATATGTAATATTTTGTCGCAGTCCAAATTGTCTCATAACCCTGTCTACTGCATGTCATTCCATAATTACAAAACATTAGTGGTACTTTTGCACTAACAATCATAGATACCTCAACATTATTAATTAATGACCTTATTTTGGGTGTCCCATAAGGTGTACACAAAAACTGTAAGACATATATTATTATTGTCATATATTTATTAACAAATAGGAAACACAAAGAAATCTTAACATGAAAATTAAGAAATGAACCTCTTTTATATGTAATCTATCAAATATGACGTGTATTCTTCTTATTGAATTGGTGGGAATGTTTGTTTAGGTCATCAAATAAAGCACCTTCGTGTAAGAGGAAATTCAAGTCCTTATTGTACTTCTTCATCAAATCGGTCATGTATTTGTGGGGCAATGCATTTAATGCAATCTCATGCCCACGATTGTAGCAACAACAAAAATCCATCGATTTCAGTTTGTAAAGGCTATACAGCTCGATCTAGAGCTCAAAAAATGAAAGCTAATATTGTTGCACCCCAACTATAATGACTTGTCTCAGTCAAATTTGATAACAAAAAAAGGAGATATATAAAATGAACTCTTGCTCCTGATGTATCCGGTATCAAACATCCGCCTATGACATGATATGAGCTCTAGCATTTTGTGCAATCACAACATCATCAGCATCAACAGGAAGTTGTTCAAAATTTTACCACAACTAGGTTAGATAAATCAGTTTTCTCTTTATATACTTATCAAGTGGAGTGTCCCCTAGTAAAGCCTGACAAGAAATACGTATATCACCAGTAATGGAACCAATTACTGGCAGTTCGTCAATCTTGAGGCCCAACTGTAGGACCACATCTTATAAAGTTATAGGTGCCTCTCCATGTGAAAAATGAAATGTGTGAGTTTCAGTTCTCCAACATTTAACCAATGTAGTGACCAAATGTTGGGTAATGTCAATTTGTCCGACAGTTATAACACAACCAAAACTAGCTTTATTTATTAAGTTTTTCACACGATTATGTATATGATCAAAGTGCGTAAAAGTCCAGACAAAATGAAACCTTAAACGAATCATTCTCTCTTGGTCTTCCCAAACTAAGTTTGAAATATGAATGTTTGTAAGCGCAACAACGAGCCATCAATAGATCCAGGTTGTGCATTTGTCGTTGCTTCATAACAAAGGAAATAAGAGATTGCAAAAAGGATCAAAAAGGTGGAATGTGAGTAAAAGCAATAAGCTCTGTGAGGGAATTTAGGTTGGATGAAAATAAAAATGGAGAAGAATGAAAAAACAAGTGGATTTAAGGCGAACTATATGAACATTGAGATAGTGTAAATTATTCATGCCTTTGGCTTGCATCATAGATAGTGTAAGAGATAGTGTAAATTATTCATGAGTGAACGTGTCATGCATTCGTCTTTAGCCAACTTTGAGAATCTCATGCCTATGTACTTGATTGAACTTCACATAATGCTTTGAGTTCACATGATTGAAATGTCATGCCTTTAAATTCATGTTGAACGTGTAGAATAAAATCTCATAGCTTTGGACTTTGTTGAAGGTGCAGCCTTTGGGTGATTCTAGTTATCATTCACGAGCTTTATTATTGAGTTTGCACTATGATTCACGAGCTAAGATTCTTCATGATTCACGAGCAGCATAGTTGCAATCTTGTATGGTCATTTCCATACTTCATTTCATGCAAGCTAGCCTCCTTAATATTCGATTTCTTCTGTAATGTTCACGAGCCTAACTTGTTCATTTCTTGAGCCATAGTTGAAATGATGTACCAACCTAACCTACATTCTTTTATTTTCCATTTGCACAAGTCTCTGCATTTCCTTATTTCCATTATTCATTCATGAGTTTGTTGTTGCATTTGTTATTTTCTTAATGGACACTTAAAAGTTGTAGCACATGACTCGACTTCAAAGTCATAACAATGACCACAATTTTAGGTTTTGTTAGGGTGAAGTGTTTAGGAGTCGTGGGTTAGGGTACAACTTTAAAGTCGTGACATCTGACATGACTTTAAAGTCGTGTTTAGTTTTTAGGGTTTTTAAATAATATATGTCATATGTTAATAATATTTTAGGGTTTTAGTTAATTAAAAATTTTACATGTTATAAGTTAATATTATTTTAGGGTTTCACTTATTTAAAAATTTATGTGTTAATATTATTTTAGAGTTTGAGTTAATTAAAAAAAATCATGTTATAACTAAATATATTTTAGGGTTTTAGTTAATTAAAAAAAATTCATATGTTATAAATCAATATTATTTTAGGGTTTAAATTATTTTAAAATGTTAAATGTTACTATTATTTTAGCGTTTTAGTTAATTAAAATATTTATATGTTATAACTAAATATTATTTTAGGGTTTTAGTTAATTAAAAAATTTATATGTTATAGCTAAATATTTTGTTAAGGTTTAAGTTAATTAAAAAACTTATGTTGTATGTTAACATTATTTTAGGATTTTACTTATTATTATGACGTTGTACAAAAATGCTATAATTTATAATTAATTAAAGGCAAAATTAATGTACATGGAATGAAAGTTTTGGAGGCTAAATACTATTCCCTATTCATGGAAAACATATAATTTTTTATCTTTATTACAAAATGGATGATGACTTGCACTTAAGTTTACTCATAATATTCTCATTTAACATTGGGATCTTTCATTGGTGAACAGGTATATGTCATGATGCAAGAAAATCGACACATTGTTATCTTGCATCATGTTCGCATGTATGTTCAAAAAATAGGGGAGTTTGAGGTTCAGAAAATTACAAATATGCAACTTGGGCAACGAGCAATGTTATGCACTGTCAAATTGAACGAATGGTAGTGTGATTGTGGACAATTTCATGCATTTGGAATTCTTTGCTTGCATGCAATTGTAGCGTGTGTTTCTTTAAATTTAATTCATGATGACTTTGTTAACCATATATACAAGTTGAAAAACATTTACAAAGTTTATCAAAATCACTTTCATTCCCTAGGAAGCAAACATAAATTACCTCAATATTTGGATTCATATTTTATACCTGATCCTTCGAAACTACGAGAGACATCGAGAAGACCAACCACTACTCATATACATATTGAGATGAACGAACCAATTCCAAATAAGTCTAATAAATGTTCATTATGTAGAAGTGAAGGATATAATCGTGGTAATTATCTGTACAAATAAGTTGATGACTAATATTATTTCTACCTTTTATGTTTCTATTTAATTTGTATTGTTTATTTTATATTAATGTATTGTGTTGTTTTTATTTTAACAACTACTTTTATTACTAGATTATAATATATTGTTAATATTAAAATAATTTTTAAAATAAAATTAATTAAATTTTTTTTAAGAAATTAATATCATTTGATATATTATTATTTAATATTAGTAACAAAATATTTTAATATTTTTATTTAAATTTAAGTCTCTTTTGCATTATTTTTTAATTTACAAAATAAATAATAATCTTAACATTAATAAAAATTAAAAAATATATATCAAATAAATTAATACCAAAAATTAAGAATATATTAAATAAAACCATATAAAATATAAAAAATATATTAAATAAAAGAATATTAAAAATATAGAAAATATTAAATAAAAATAAAAATATACTTATTTATTAAATAATTAAATTAAAAAATTATTTATAATTTTTAAAAATAATATAAAAAATTGAAATACTCCTACGAAAAAATTATGAAATATGTCAAATTAAAAAATAGAAGTTTGTAAATTCATTTAAGAATTTAATGAAAAAAATATAATGACTTTAATGGCTTAAAAACACTAAAAGAAAGAAAATAAAATTTGCATGATTTTAAATTTAGTATTTTTTTAAAAATTAACTAAAATTATAAAATATTTGACTATTTCATTTAAAAAATCCTATAACTTTAAAATCGTAATTTTTTTAAATTAATTAAAATTATAAAATATTTTACTATCTCAATTAAAAAAAAGTTAAAACAAATATTATAATTTATCTCATTTTTAATAATAATTCAAAATCGATGTTCACATTGTAATTAAAATATAAAAAAAAAAAACATCGATGGTTTTCCCATTCCTCTTTTCTTCTTCAAATAAATATACTTTGTTTATTGTTATTATTAAATTAAATAAATAGATGAAACTTTTGGTTTGGCTGGCCGAGGAATAGCCTTGCTTTGTTTAGTTTTATAGGTTATAGAGTCCGGAGACAGTGTGTGTGTAAGAGAAAAAGTTGTCCCTCTCTTTTCCTTCTTCTTTCTCTGAGATCTGATTTTGCATTCAGGTGAGGTCTTGTTTCGTAGATAAGTGACTCAACTCAACTCAACCTTTTTGATTTTGCATTCACTGAGAAAGAGAGAGAGAAAAAGATAAAACATAAAACATCAGCATCAATAAACAGAGTTTAATTGAATCATCATCAGTTTTGGTTCGTGCCGGCGCAATGAAGGAAACAGAGAAGAGTTTGGATCCGCAGCTGTGGCACGCGTGCGCCGGCGGTATGGTTCAGATGCCGCCGGTGAACTCTAAAGTGTTTTATTTCCCGCAGGGACACGCGGAACACGCGCAGTCCAACGTCGATTTCGGAGCGGCGAGGATTCCGATTCCGCCGCTCATTCTGTGCCGCGTGGCAGCCGTGAAATTCCTGGCCGACCCCGAAACCGACGAGGTCTTCGCCAGGCTGCGGTTGGTTCCTCTCAGAAACTCGGAGCTCGACTACGAAGACAGCGACGGTAACGGCGAGGCGGAGGGTTCGGAGAAGCCGGCATCGTTCGCGAAGACGTTAACTCAGTCCGACGCGAACAACGGCGGCGGATTCTCCGTTCCTCGATACTGCGCGGAGACGATATTCCCGCGGCTGGATTACTCGGCGGAGCCGCCGGTGCAGACGGTGATCGCGAGGGACGTGCACGGCGAGGTGTGGAAGTTCCGGCACATTTACCGAGGGACGCCACGTCGGCACTTGCTGACTACCGGGTGGAGCAGTTTCGTGAACCAGAAGAAACTGGTGGCGGGGGATTCTATCGTGTTTCTGCGGGCCGAGAATGGGGATCTTTGCGTGGGGATTCGCAGGGCCAAGAGAGGGGGAGTTGGTGGGCCCGAGGGGCCGTGCGGGTGGAGTAGTTCTGGTTCTGGTGGGCTTGGGCTTGGGCCTTACGGGGCCTTTTCGGCTTTTATGAGGGAGGAGAGTAAGGTGGTGAGTGGGAGGCCGAAGGTGAGTGGTGAGTCAGTCAGAGAAGCAGTTACTTTGGCGGCTAGTAACCAAGCGTTTGAGGTGGTTTATTATCCTCGAGCGAATACTCCAGAGTTTTGTATTAGGACTTGGGCTGTGAGAGGGGCTATGAGGATTCAGTGGTGTTCCGGGATGAGGTTCAAGATGCCATTTGAGACTGAGGATTCTTCCAGGATAAGCTGGTTCATGGGGACTATTGCTTCTGTTCAGGTTGTTGATCCTATTCGCTGGCCTAATTCACCTTGGAGGCTTCTTCAGGTACTCAGTATTTCAATTCATGCTTATCTTTGCAAATATTATTCCTATTCTAAAGTTTGAATTGTCATCGCAACAGGTTAGTTGGGATGAGCCTGATTTGCTACATAATGTGAAGCGAGTAAGCCCATGGTTGGTTGAGTTGGTATCAAACGTGCCAATCATCCATCTGGCAGGCTTCTCTCCACCAAGGAAGAAGCTTAGGTTCCCCCTTGACGTTCAATTTCCTATACCATCGCTTTCAGGCAACCCCTTTGGGTCTAGCACTAGCAGCCCCTTGTGTTGTCTATCTGATAACGCTCCTGCAGGCATACAGGGAGCCAGGCATGCTCAAATTGGAGTATCTTTATCAGATCTCCACCTTAACAATAAGCTGCAGTTGGGGTTGCATCCAACTAACGTCCACCAGCTTAATTTTCACACTGGGATTTCTAATTCTAAGAGTAAAGAAAGTCTATCATGCTTGCTCACCATGGGAAATTCTAACAAGACTTTGGAGAAATCTGATCATGTCAAGAGACACCAATTTTTGCTTTTCGGTCAACCGATACTCACCGAGCAACAAATCTCTAGATCTTCTAGTGATGTCGCCACTGATGATGAGAATAAGGAAAAGAAGGAGAAGGGATTTCTTAGTGACTCCCAGTCTTCAGTTTCACCAGGAAAGTCATCTTCTACCGCCGAGTTCTCTTGGCAACTCGGTTCGGATACCAGTCATTGCAAGGTTTTCTTGGAGTCAGAAGATGTAGGACGGACACTTGACTTGTCCTGTCTTGCTTCTTATGAAGAGTTGCACATGAGACTGGCTAACATGTTTGGAATGGAGAGGTCTGAGATGTTGAGTCATGTTCTCTACTGCGACGCATCCGGTGCTCTTAAGCAAATTGGAGAGGAACCCTTCAGGTATCATTCCATTTCTTGTTCATGGTTTTTCTTTCTACATTTATATTTGCTTCGATGGAGTCTTATGTTTTATTCGGGTTTTGTCTTCCTGCAGTGAGTTCATGAAGACAGCAAAAAGATTGACTATTCTGACTGATTCAAACAACAAAGATAGTAGAAGGTGGGAGACGGATTCAAACAACAAAGATAGTAGAAGGTGGGAGAAAGAAAATTAATGAAATATGTTTAGGATGTGCTTCCGGGGAAGATACTATTGTATGTGCAAGTGAAACTGTTCCTTCCTCTTTGTGACTTCAAAGTCTGTTTTGCAGGGTTTGGATCACAGGAACTCGAAATGCTGAACATGGATTGGATGCTGCATCAAATAAGACAGGTCCTCTCAGTATATTTGCTTAATATGGTGTGGCATGGCATCGGAGACATTGTTTTTAGATATGAAAAGTTGAAGGACATAGTTATACTCTGTTGTAAGAGATGCTAATATGAACTGAAAATCATTACTCTGTTGTAAGAGATGCTAATATGAACTGAAAATTCAATCAATATTGGCGTCTGTGTTTTCGATGTCCATGTGTAGAAAATAAAGATTTTTCCTGTATGATGGACAATTACTATTCTAATATTAATTAATTAATTAACCTAGATTTGGTTCCCACGAGCGAGTTTGCTATTCTTTTGGCTGTTGCCGCGTGTACACGTCACCAGTTCTGGCAACTTTTGAGTATAGTGTGGTGACTGTGAGCACACAGGAAAACTGTGGTCATCAGTTCAAGCCATGCTCTGCCATTTGTTGGCGTCATGGGTAGTGTATTTATGTGATGTGGATTAAGTGTTAGATTTATTTTGATAGATTTAATTTTGAATAGTTCAATCTGATTGAAAATATATGTTTAAATTAATTTTAGTCCAAATTTACACTAAAACACATTAATCTGTGTGAGATTGATTTAAGTAATAAACTAAATGAATCTAAAATCATTTTTTTTATTGTGAATCTCTGTCGGGTTTCATATATGATATGTCCATCAATTGATCGAAGTTTATTGAATTAGTAAAATACTAATGATAATATTTAAAACTAGTATAAAAGATAATCAAATATATATAAATTAAGAAATTTCGTTCATAGTTAACTTTGGTGAAGGTTTTTTTTTTTTATAAAAAAAAGAAAGATAGTTATAACATTTCATTCAACATTAGAATAAATACCAGATGAGATATAATAAAATTTATGAGAACTAACATAAAATTTTGAAATCCTAGTAAAATTGTGCACAAGATTGACTTGTCTCTTAACAAAATTTATCCTAGAGTTTGATAAAAACCTGAAATCTGCTCTACATCTATTGATAATAAGATCAAAATTTGAAACTCCTTCAGAGCATTTGTTAAAAGAATCATAAACCATTTTGTAGTTGAGCTCGAAAACAACATTGTGTAAATGAAGATGACGAATCCAGAGTATGGCTTTGGAGAGTGCCCATGCCTCGGCAACTTTTGGGGATGGAATTCCTGGTGCAAATAATGTTTTTGCCTTTGATGAAATTCCCGTGAGGGTCTCTCAAACAAAAACCTACTCCAAAAGTGTTAGCTTCCGCGAAGATGGCTGCGTCGAGGTTGCACTTGGAGAAGCCTTGATGAGGAGAAGTCCATGTAGTGTTCATGCTGACTATTTAATGGAGTCTGAGATGTTGATACTGCACGAATTTTGATGAAGTTGGGTTTTAAAATTTACAATATTAAGTTTTATATAATATTTAATAAAATTTAAGATAAGAATAATTTTTAAGGTAATTATTATAAAAAATAAATTTATTATTTACAATAATTTATAATTAAATGATAATATTGAAGTACAAATATAAATGATAAGATTAATTTTTTTATGCATAAAATGCATACTCTATTTACTAACTAACGTTGAGATATTATCATGTTAATATTTAGTTTAAATAAATAACATAAAAGAAATTTCTAGTTAAGTACTGTCCCACCAACACCCATAGATTGAGGATCAAGGAATTTCTCTTACAGTCAAATTAATCATTATAGAAATTATGTTTGGCGCTTGGATGATCATATGATGATCAATTAATGGAATGGTCTATGAAATCATTTGGCATAGGATGCGAATTACTTCGTTTTTTTTTAGTTATTTGTTACGAAATAATTGCTGTACGAAATGCATGTGAGTCCACCTTTACAGAATACGATAGTGGTTGAGTATTTAGAAATAGCTAATTATATTTCCTTGTGTTCCATTGTGCATTTTTTGTTTGCAATAGTAAACACAGCACACCTTGCGTTCTTCTTCTTCTTCTTCGCCCCCTCCCCCCATCCCATCCTTTTTAATATCATATTTCAATCCGGCGTTCTATTTAATTTTAAAATATTATAAATGTTTGAGGCTTGAGGCTCTCATATTCTCTCTTCTTTTTTTACTCCTATTTAGATTTGATTGCAGCTCTATATTTTTAAAAGAAATTTTCAATTAAAAAATATCACATCAAACACTGAAATTTATCGGAACAGAATTAATAAATTGTTAAAAAGAAAAATTGTCAGTTGCATAAAGCTGTTTAATTTTGCACAAAATGTTCAAAGAAGGTTAAAAGGAGTGAAGAGGATAGGATGACTCACCGGAATACAACCCAAAAAATACATCAAACTCAATTTCATGAGCACTCTAATGATTAAATATAACTTAAAGTCAGATGGACTCGCACGAAGATAATCCTAAAATACATCGTATCTGATTTTAAAAAATATACCAAATTAACTTTTTCAACCATGAGGACAAGCAATTAAACTTCGGCCATCAATTTACAACTCAAACAGTTTTATACGCTACTAAATTTTTCAAGGTTTCTTGCCGATTTTTTTTATTCATCTCTCTTTCCCCATCGTCTGTCTGAGGGTTCATTGAATAATAGGTAGTGAAAATAACAGATTAAACGTCTTATCGAAGCTCTGTTATTTGCTAAAAACGTTAGAAATAGGTCCATAGTGGGGATCATTTCGATTGCAATGTTTAAAAATTCTGGTTTTTGAAAATGGCTTCTAGTTTAGGTTTTGACTTTCTTAGCTTTTAGAGTCCTGCTTTTGTTGATGGATTGGGTTTCAATTATAAATGAGGCATTCTACTATCATGGTTTCATATTAATTTGTAATTTAGGTGGTATTGTACAAAGAGTTTAATAACTATAGTACTATATACTATTCAGTTTTTTTACTGTTATTCAATCGGATATCTTTTTTTTTTAAAAAATTACTTATTATAATGATGGTGTGATTAGATAAACATATAAAAAGGTTTTCCATTATCAATGGATATATCATATATTATTCATTCTTGAATCTCTCTCCTCTAGCCATTTATCTTATGATAAGGACATTGATGAATGATAAATAAAGGGATATAGCTAGTAAAAAGGTAAAAGGAATGCTTTGTCTCTTAGTCAAGTTAGACTGGCATTACGTGAGTTCGTCGTTGCATTTGGAAGTTGTCACAACGCGCAAGCTACTCACACTGGGTGGAATATATGTGCCATTTCGAATTCATTGACTAGTGCCTCCTAAAATAAACTTTAGATTCAACCATACCAAAGCCAAGAAAGTGGAACCACCCTTTGTGTTTTTTAAGTTGTTCTTCAATTGCAAACTTAGAACGGTCACCATTTCGGTCCTTTCTCCCCTTCTCAAAGCAAAATATTAAATTAACATCCAACAATCAACGACATTGTTTATGTTTTTATAAAATATAGTTTGGTTCAACAAGCAAGACATTATAATGATAGGTTAGTCCCGTCCCCATCACTGATTAACTGTCAATTTCATTAATCACCTTGCAAATTTTCAAATTAAAACTTGAAAATGTCATTGAACCTAGTCTAGGCCAATAGCATGTATGTCGGTGCCGTGGTGGCAAAAATTGATGAATCAGAGGGTAGGGTTAATCTCGCGAATTACTAACACGTTTGTTTGTTTTTTTTTTGTTGTTGTTGTTGCAAAGTGTGAACATATGTTTGGTAAGGGTTTCATCAAAAATAAAAATGATGAGGGGCAAATTTTAATTTGTTACCTCAAAAGAGGGCAAATGGTGTGCAAGAGTTGAATTTTCAAGCAGAATTCTAAATGCTTTGTGTGAATTAATTAATTGGATATACTCTATGGTTGTGGCAATGATCAACAACCTGAGTAGTACCTGACTTTGAGGGTGTTTGAGATCAGATTCAGAGGTTGGGATCTGAAAGCCAGAAAACATGATGTGGTATTTTGAAATGCAATTTGTTGTGGCAAATTGACGTGCAAATTGGGTTTGGTCTCAATTGCTGTTGTATTGAGTGTAGCGATGGGGTTCGTGAATTGAAGACTGATGAGGACAGACAGGTCCATCCCAATCCCAAGAAAACCACCTTAACCCAAGTGTTTTGATGAGTCCTAAGCCAAGGTCACACGTGGGAGTGGAACACAACAGACCAATGCCTAAGCAGGAGATGAGGTGATATA
Source organism: Glycine tomentella (assembly GCA_007407185.1). Lineage (NCBI taxonomy): Eukaryota > Viridiplantae > Streptophyta > Magnoliopsida > Fabales > Fabaceae > Glycine > Glycine tomentella. The sequence goes on from PYAF01006334.1 coordinate 1,436,903, forward strand.
TCACAATTCTAAATTAGACAGACACTTTCACGTGTTAGTGTCACCGTTTTGATGGTCGAGCCTTTTGTTTTGCCCATTTTGATGGCGTTTTGGGATTTGACTTTCACCCCTATCCACCAACTCTCTTCTCTTCAAATCCTCAAAATCAAAATTCAGGTGATTGTGAAGTGTGAACCAAAAGAGAACAGAATGAATTATATATGTACTAGTATCAGTTAAAATTGTATTAGTATAGTAACTTGACTCGATTTTTATTTACAACTAGTATCCTTTATGAACACTGATTACGCTAAAATAATTTTTTGTGTGGTTAATTCACAAGTTTGGTGATCGGTGATAACTTTGCTTGGTTTAGTAACATTTTTTTCCCCTAGCTTTGAATTTGATTTGATTACAACATATGTAGTATAGCTTATATGGGGATCACTGTCAATTTTAAATTGCAAAATTAAGAGAGTTTGATATAATCAAAGTAGCGTTGCAGAAATTTATGGATGAAAATTTAGCTATACATCGCAAGTCAAATGGTCAAAGGAACAGGCATTGGAAGTGGGTGTCAAAATAAGAAGAAAAAAAAGGGGGCATGGCAAGTCACAAGGTGCAAAGACAAAGAAAACTCGTTCCGAGGAGTTGAATGCCCTAGTTTTCAGTTACAAAACCGTAGTTTCTGGAACTTGTTTTCTTTGCATTGGGATAGGGAGGCATCTTCCTATTTCATCATCCCACGTTTCACTGATAAATGAAAATCTCATTAAAAAAAAAAATTAATGAATGAATTGAAAATCTTGGCTTGCTGCGTACCAATTTTTTTTTTTTTTAATCTGTAGGTAATGTAGTTTTGTGATTTTACTCCCTCGCATGTTAAAGTTTAATATAATATAATTTTCATAAATATCGCAAGTAAGCAAATTGGTCTAGTGGCTCTTATTTGTATTGGAGTATAGGGTTGAAAGTTTAAATCCCATTTCCAATTTTGTCATCCTTCTCATTTTTGCATGACATATTGTTGGCAAAATCTTTTAAATATTTAAGAATTGAATTGTAAATGGAATGAATAAATAGGAACAACGAATTAAAACTTGATTGACCAAAATCGCACAATATTAAATTAGATGATCAAATTTAAATTTAAAATAATTTAGAAAACAAAGTTTATAATTTTTACTTTTTTTAAATGAAAACCTAAGTTCGTATATATAAAATAAAAGCAACTTATTATTGCTCAATAAATTAATATTAATGTTTTTGTTTTTTATTTGCTCCGACTATATTTTTGTTTGTGTTCAGTTTAATTAATGAAAAATACTAATAACATGTTCTTTAACACACATTCTATTGTTTTTTATAAAAAAAAAACACATTCTATTATATGTTAAATTTATTAAAAATTACAAAACTTAAGAAAATGAGTCATTAAACGAGAAGTAAGAGTAACAAAAATACTGTAGCTTTTTATGAATTTAATCACTAATAATAAAGAGTATTTTTAAAAAGAGTAGTATATTAAAACATTTATTGTTGATATTTCTCTTAATTAATGCACACACCTTTTGTTTTTGTTTGATTAATTGAATTTGCAATGAAGAAAGAAAACACACTGTGTAATCAATTGTTGTGGATGTATGTGAATAATTTATGTAAAATTAGTTTTTTATACCTCCACTTTTCTAGATTTAATTTGGTTTTCAATTTTTTTAAATTCAATTTGATCCTCTAATTTTTTAAATTGATTCAATTTGGTTCTTCAATCTAAATTGTAAAAAATCACATTTTGTGACAATTCAAAATCGTCACTAAGTGGTTTTAGACCACCACAAAATTCACATTTTTCAAAAAATGAATTGGCTTTAAAAATTAGAAGACTAAATTAAACTAAAAATAATATAAGAAGAGAGGTTGAATTGTGTTTTTAAAAACTTACAATTTTTCCTAAGACTATTAAAAACATTTTTATTGTTTGATATAGATAAGCCTAAAAGTACTTAGACATGTTTTGATTTAGATTTTGTGAGACCACGAAGAAAACAATTTTATTTGAAAAACATAAAGGATACAAGATTTAAAAACAAATTCAAACTCTTTGTCAGCTAATCAACAATAAAGCACACAAAGAAATTATATTGCTTTATCTCAACTCTAAGACTATGTCTAATTCTTGATAACCACCAAGTTTTCACAAATTTATTAAAGTTACAAGTATTGTTCAAGGTCACTTTTGACTCTTATACTTGCAAACTCTATTCCAAACTTGATATAAGACCAGTATTCTTTGTTCTACTAAGTTACTGTTGGCTTTAAACAAATCAATAAGATTTGTTGAAAGTTTGCACACGAACTAAAATTAGTGATCATCTTACTAATAGATATATCACTCAACACTTTTAAGTCTTTTCTCTCAAGGTATATAAGGTGTTTTGAGAGTTTAGTATCGTTACAAAAATTTATAGAAAGTTTTTTACAAGAAAGAATGATTCGCATGAATTGTTTGTATCTTGTTTCTTCAAAGTTTTTTCTATATATAATTTTCATCTCCAAGTATTTATTGTCTCTCAACGGTTGGATTCTTCGCTCTATTTTTCATTTGAGATCTTGAGTCCGTTAAAGCATTTAATGCTTGCATTAAATACATATATTTTATTCATGCAAAGTCTATGTTGAAAGGATAACATGTCTTGTATTTTAGCAGAAAAATCACTTATTTCATCATAGTAGGTTTGCATCAATAAAATGCATCTTTTGACGAGGATCAATGTCTTTAGACTAAAGACTTCTTTTATTCTTTATAGGATTTTGACATATCCTAAGATAATATTTAATTCTGCATGAAATAATATCAAATATATAACATTAAATAAAAATCTTAAATACAATATTTAAATGTTATATCAAATCATCTTATAAATGTATCATCTGAAAAATTTCAAATGCACATAGACAGATCATGATATGATAGCATATCATACGCAACTTTTATTATTTGTATTTATTTATATCTAATCAAAATAATTACAAGTCTTGATTCGTTTTTAAGATATAAATGTCTTTTGCTTTAACAAACTAAAAGACTAAATTAAATCAATTTTAAAAATTAAATGACCAAATTAAATAAAATTAGAAAATCAAAATAAATTTAAATAAGAAATTAAAAGAAACAAAACTAATTTAACCAGTCCCTTATCAAAATTATTGCTGCCAATGTACTTCATCAAAACTACTACTACTGTTACAATTGCATTAAATTTGGTACAGTGCGTGTTAAATTTACTAAAAAAAAGTGTTTTAAAATTAAAATTGTAGATATTAATCTTAAATACAGTACAAAAAAAATTATTTTGACATGAACTGTTTTTAAAAAAATTATACTGGCCTAATTAATGTTATTTGTAAGATGAGTGGGCAATAATAAGTGCCTCACGCACCGCAGCGACAGAGATATGCTGAGATTGGCCTGCAACACTCACCAACCTATTTGCCTCGCTAGACCCTATCTTCTTTATTTTTCTTTATCGCTGTTTTTTTTTCTTCTGAAAACTAAAAATAAATAAACGAAGAATTAAAATACAATTGCGTGGACGTGTGAAAATTGAATTCAGAACTCAAGAGTGCAGTAACAGTGAGTCCTACTACGTGGAAAAAGTGGTATCGCACGATCAATTCAACACGATATTAATGAAATGGAACTTCTTCCTTCTCGCGAGATACCATGGTTGAAACTTGAAAATATACCTCTCTTTTATATTCTCTACCTTGAAAATTACTAATTATCATTCTTCTTCTAAATAACTATTTGGTGCATTGTTTTTTCAGGAAATCAAATTTCGAAAATACCAATTCTGGAAAAATAAAATATTACATTTAGGTTACTTATACTATTTTTCAAGTTTAAAATATACACGGGGCAGGTTACATGGTAATTAACTGTGAAATTTGATATAATGATATTTCCAATGATTTTTTTTTGTAATTAATCAATTTATCTTTAAATTATATATTTTAAGTCATATACTGTGGTGGCCAACATTACATAATACAATGAAAGAACTTTTTCTCATAACAGAGTACCTAAAACTTTCTTATAAGTAGTTTATTAATGTTGTTCATGCGCCCGCCACTATATGAAGTTAACCATTCATGTCGATTTATATTTGATATTGGATGCATGCGGATACAATTAGGATCTTATTTGAATAAACCTCTTGACAAGTACTTGTTCAATTTATTTTATTTAATTTTCTTCTCTAAATACTTGTTCAAAATGTTATCCAAACATAATTTATATGTGTGTGTCTACCTCCTTTTACTCTTAATTATATGTGCTAATTTTTACTCTTACTTCTGAAATCAATTTTTTTATACACTAATTCTATTAATATTTCCTCACGTGTAACTAAAAAATTCTTTTAATACAGTCCACCACAATCCCACCATATTTTGTTTGCTTACAGGCCAATCTGAATTCTACTTTTGATGGTATACATAATGTCATTTATTATTTACCACCACTCATACGGTCGTTACTGTCATTATTTTCTTCAATACAAATGTTTAATTGATTCCATATGTTAATTCATAAAATGAAACACCTCAATGTGGAAATGGTATCAGAATTTAGAAAACATAATAATACGAATTGAAAGTCCCACGTTAGCCGTCTAATCAACCAGTTAAAAAAGATTTAGTGATACGCATTAAATATATAGAAAACTAATTCTTACCAATACTCCTTGCAAGAAGAAAAAACGTAAAGTATATGCGTAAGGAGTTAAAATTGCCAAACACAGTATAGGTCATATGCGTCACAGTGACAGATGCATCCATCATGCATGCTAGTCAAATGTGATGTTTGGAGCAGCATGAACCAAACCGTCAAAGCCTGGCCTAATAACAGTACTCATATTTTCAAATTGACGAGGGATTTTGGAATTGGACATAAAGCTTTAAAGCACTTCATCTTAGTGAGGAATTTATAGCGGAATTACAATAATTGTTAAGGATACACCGGGCCTGAAGTGGAGAAATGTTAGCACTTAGGCCCACATTTTATATTTTTGGGGCTCCAGTCCTTTAAATAAGCAGTGACAAGGACTTTATCTTTGTGCTCTTTTTGCTTTGCACTTTTTTTTAAAAAAATTAAAAGTAATTTTGTGTACATAAACGTGAAAAATTCATTCTTCCTAAATCAGTTATCTCCTTGAATTGTCTTAGTGGTATTTTTCGTCCATGTAAAATTATAAATTTTTAATTTTTGCTTCTGAATTTGAAAAACTTTACTTTTGGTTCCTGCATTTTTTAAATACTTAAACTTTTGAATCTGTTTAATTCTATTGCGTAACTATAGATCTTTCTCCCTTAAAAAAAACTATAGATCTTTCTAACAGACATCTCAATCATGCAACACATAAATTTAGGCGTAAATAGATAGTCTAGTAACTATATAATAACTTAACAAAATTAGACTGAAGAACAAAATTAGTGAGGATTTTAAAAGTTAAGAACAAAAATAAAAAAATTGACTGTTTACAAAGAGTTGAAAAAAACAATTAACTCCCATAAATTTTATTCAAATTTCCTCCATGAAAGCTAAATATGGACTGCAGTTTTGTCTTTATGGACTTGAATGACACTAGAATTGCTTTACCCTACTCCAGCAAAAAAAAAAGTAGTATTCATCACAGTAAAGCTGAGAATTTGAGACTGTAAAACTGATGGATTATGCAGGTATCAAGATATTTGTGCGGGTTGGTACAGTGTTAAAAAAATTATTTATTTATTTGTTTATTAATTTGCTGTTCTCAACTGTCAAAGACATAATTATGGTAGAAGACTTCATTTGGAGCCAATAACTGTGATACATTCACTTTTTTCTTTATTTCATTTTCACCTCATTTTTTTTCTCTTTCTTTTTCATCACATCACTTATAATATTTAAGGTGTATTATTTCTTTAGTCTTTAGATTTTTTAGTTTTTAGTTCCTAAACATTTTTTTTTTAACTTTTTCTTTATTCTTACTTTTACTCTCTTAAAGGTTTAGGAACTAAAATTAAGGAAAACAAAGTTAAAAAACTAAAATTAGTATAAATAAAATTTAGAGACTAAAGATACTAATCATGCAAGCATGAGCCCTATAGTTTTGATTAGTTAAATTTTCTCTTATTATTTAATTTATAATAATTACTAGTATTTTTTTTTTTTTATAAAAGATGGGGCCTAAGCCCAAAAAGAAGAAGCTATAGAAGAACTATTCTAGGAGTTACAACTCCTGCAGAATAAGCTAAAAGCAACTCCTTAACAAAGAAAGGAGGTTGCTGACACACAAAAATCTTCATTCATACTAATAGCATTTCTAGCAAGAGCATCAACACAGTTGTTAGTCTCTTGGTAAGAATGCTTGAACACAACCTGCCAATTAGTATTGATCATACTTCTGATAGAATTGATCAATCTACAACCCACAACACATGTTTTACTCCCAGATACGCTATCCACAACAACTTGAGAATAAATGTTAACTTCCATAGCAACTAACCCAATCTTCCTGGCACGGCGTAGCCCTTCATAGACTCCCCATAACTCTGCAACAAAAGCATAAGCAATTCCCACCTTTTTCTAAAAACCAGATATCCAACATCCTTTCTCATCTCGAATCAATTCCCCCCAAGTAGCCACAATCTGAGGACCTTGCACCAACCCATCAGTATTCAATTTAGTCCATCCCTGAGAAGGAGGCAACCAAGTAACCATAATTTGAATCTTAGGAACAACAATAACCTTCCAAAATGAAGTCCCAGCTTCTTTAAACAGCTTCCACTGATGACAGATAAATTGCCAAGGTCTCAGTTGTCTAATGAAAGAATCATTGTGAACCTGCTGATTTCTCCAAAACCAAAGGTAGTAACAATCATGAGCCCACAACCCCATCGAATTATTTCCCCCGGAGCTATCCATAGACATAGTCAAGTTCATGGAAATCCAACCTTTCACATCAGCCATGAAGAAATTAAACCTCTAACAACAATTAATCAAGTGGAGCCAAATCTAGGATGCCAAAGGGCAGTCCTTAAAAACATGAAGGACAACTTCTTCCATACCTTGACAATGATGACAGAAAGGAGTCCATCCACCCCATCTAGCTATACGCATGTTGGTAGTTAGTCTATTATGAGCAACTGACCATATAAAAACTTTATTCTCTCAGGTGATTTAATTTTCCATAATTGCTTCCATATATCATTAGACTGCGAATTAGGAATATAACCGATCTTACTATAAGCACTAGAGACTGTGAAATCCCTCATCCTATCACCTGGCCACAACCGTTTATCAGAATCAGCTTGAGCTGAGGGAGGCATAATAGCAAAAATCCTCTGAGCAATAACTTCAGGCATAAGCATTCTAATAAAATCAAAATCCCACCTACCATCCTCTTTAAGCAGCTGATTGACTTTCAACTCAGAGAATTGATCAGGAACATGTTGAACCAGGCTCATCAATTTTATATCTCTATCCACCCATTTAGTCCTCCAAACACTCAAGTATCCCCTTGACCAATAACCTAGAATTCACCTTCCTCCAAATCTGGCCAAAGATTAGCCAAAGCCTTCCAAAGGGAAAAATCATAGATTTTTACAATCAAAGAAGAATCCATAAAGACATTCCTGATATACTGACCTTTCATAACCTGGCACCAAAGACCAAAACCTTCATTTCTCAACTGCCAACCAAGCCTCATAAGACAAGCTTTATTCATAGCTTTCATGTTGCACATGGCCATTCCTCCACACCTTAGACTGAATCATTGTACATCACCCAACAGCATGAACCCTCCTTTTATCTAGTTGATCTCCCTAAATAAAAGCTCTCTCAAGTGTTTCCATATCTTTCAAAACTCCAACTGGAACAACATTAGTCATCATAGAGTAGACCAGTAAAGACTGAACACTGACTTGGCAAAAGTAATCCTTCCCGCCCTTCCTTACCCACATCTGCTTCAACCTATTCTCCAAAGCTTTAAACCTAATCTTCCTCCCCAACAGCTTCACCACTACAGCCGACTTACATGGCCTATTGATTCTCTCTCGTTCTCTTTCAGACAAGATAAAGGTTGGGCAATCATACTGACCCAACTTCCTCTCGTCCACTCTAATCGCAACACTCTCTGGCTCTTCTTCGTCATATTCATCATCCATATCATCTTCGCTACTGATACGATATGACTCATCTTCTTGAGCCAAAAACGCCCTCTGAAAATCTTCATCATGATGTTCCAAACAGCTCTTATATAAACATCTTCGTGACCCCCCAAAAGTGAGTCACCCGAGAAACCATGCGCCACTCCTTTAATCTTTTTTGTGCTTCGGTCTACCAAGTCCTTTTCCTCTTCCGTCAATTCTCTAGAAACCCTAGCAGAGCGAATACTATCCTTTTCCGTACTCATATCCTCTCTAATTACTAGTATTTCTTTTTGTGATAGCAGATAATCCATACTCCCAAATATGATACAAAACGGTCCGAATTTGTGGGAAAGCAGGCATTGGAATTGGGAGAAGTTAAAAACAAGTACACAACACTTAATTGAAGTACATAGATTAGGCCTATAGTACTATTATTATATTATAGATAAGATAAGATTATTTGACATGATAGATACAAACTACAAAGGAGTTGATTGATTCAATTCAGTTGTAGTCTTTCCTTGTAAATGGTGTACCATTTCTGAATGTGAATCCTGTCTGTGCCGCCACCAGCTTCTTCAAGTCACCGATGGTGTCATCCTCGTTGCACTTCACTCGAACCTTCTTTCCCGGCCTATCGTTAAGCACCACTTCTATCATCTCTTCGAAACACAACACATCCGTGATTGTTGAGTCTTCTTCACCTTAATTAACTATTTATTTCACTTGCTTGCTTCATTCAGAACCTTCTAGTCCTTCTTTCTCATTGGCTGACTCTTATCGCTGGCCCAAAATTTTGAACCTTCTGGCTTCTTATGCATGTCATTCCCTTCTATTCTATTGGGACACCAAATTATTCTATTTGTAAAAAAAATATTATAATGTTTTTATTTTATATAACGTGTTATTTTGTGTTTAACCATCCATAATTCCATATGAATTAGTACAACATTTGTATTGTATTTTTGGTTTTTATTTTTTAAAAAATACGGGTCTTTTATTAACACAACTCTTATTGGGAAATGAAAAATTGTTTGAGCAAAATAATAAAATATTAATAACTTTTAAATAATAATAAAATATGTATATATCGAACGCTAAGCATGTGTTGTATGTACTTGAGGTGGAGTTTGATTGTTTATATAAAACTAGATTAGTTCGACAAATAATATGAAAAATGTTTGTTTTCACAATTAATAAAGTGAGATGATATTTGTTGTTCCATTTTCTTGTGTATATAAAAATGATAAATAAAATAAAAATGACTATATACAATATTAAATATATCAATTATTTAATGTATACTACGAGTTTTACTAATCAACAAGAACATTTAGTAACAAAAATTAAATAAAACATTACCTTGAAATTTAAAAAATTACTTCTTATTTGACAATTTCCATTTTTTTCATTCCTGGGCCTTTACATCAAACTCGTCAGAAATTACAATACTAGAGAGAATGAACAAAAATATTCAAAGCAGTTGTCCAATTTATTCAAAACCTTGTGATGCTGCATAGTAACATTAGCTGGCAATTGATGAACCATGCTAAAAATAAAAATAAAAACATTATATCTAACAAAAACATGCTGGGGAAACCACGGTGTTTGCAGAGTCAGCAAAATTCACCAAGTCGAAAATATAAAATTTAGACAAAGACAATTAAGACACTGACAAAGAAAGTTAAGTATTAATGCATTTTCACTACACCACAGATAAAGCAGAGCGTCCTCGTCACGAATTTTAAAATACCTGATAGTAAGGTATAATCAAAATTAAAAGCAGACTAAATTCGATAAATGTGGGAAAATCCATAAATCACTTACAGGAATGGGCAAAACTTAGAACTAAAAACAAGTTTAATCTCTAATAAGCAAATATCTAATAAGCGTGAACAACAGAAATAAGGCATAATTGAAACAAAAATATACTGTACATTAATGTGCTGCATTCGCTCCAGCGAACCAAGAATAGGGTCCACTGGTGTTGGTCTAACTTTTGATACAAACAAGCAAAAGAGTTACGATCGTATCCGTCACTCTAGAACAGTAACCTCCTGGTCAACCCTCCAGTAATTTGCATCATTGAATTCCTTTATTCCAGGACCACCCTCGTCAGTACTTTCCTTTTCTGGAACTTTAGAGACCATGTTTCTTTTCAATGGTCCTGCCTCCCCAACTATCCCTTCTTTCAGAGCCTGTTCCATAGCCTTCTCGGTACCTTCTAATTCTACACCTACAAATTCAACATCTTCTTCGAAGAGCGATGGTACTGCTACTGCTCTTTGACTCAAATCAACACCCCCATCAATTGAATCTTTAGTTGGCGACCTGTTTGATGGAACAGATTCCCCATTCGAAGGAGGACTAGGATTAGGGCTACCTATTTGAGGTTTGGTAGTAGAAAGGTTGCTACCAGAAGAATCATCAGGATCTATAAATGGATTCTTGCTTGACCCGGCATCTTGCATGTCTGAAGGTTCACCCCATCCCACCCAGTCAGGCAAAGGCCTGTCCCCAAACAACTCTTCATTGTCCGATGCCTCAAACCTGAAGAATCCCATATCATGTGAAGTGCTTGCCTTTTTGCTTTCAAAGTTCAAGGTGTCTCCATTAATGGAATCACTACCAGTTATCCCATTTAAGTTTGCGCTTGAGCTAGATGTAACATTCAGATTATTTTTGCTTTCATCCAATTCTTCATCCTCTCCAACCACTACCTCATCATCACTACTGTTGCCACCATTTGCAGCACCATTCAAGTTTATCTCATCCATCATCTCCGATGATGTTGTTCCCCCAGTTGCACCACCAATTCTGTCATCTTGGAATGCAAACCAGTTGGAGTTTGTAAACAGACTACTGCA
>PYAF01006334.1:1448041-1467720 GCA_007407185.1 Glycine tomentella
CATTCAGATTATTTTTGCTTTCATCCAATTCTTCATCCTCTCCAACCACTACCTCATCATCACTACTGTTGCCACCATTTGCAGCACCATTCAAGTTTATCTCATCCATCATCTCCGATGATGTTGTTCCCCCAGTTGCACCACCAATTCTGTCATCTTGGAATGCAAACCAGTTGGAGTTTGTAAACAGACTACTGCAAAAGACAAAAAAAAAAAAATCTTGTATTGACATTAAAATGATTAATTAAATACAGAAACCCTGATGGACTTCCATAAAATTCCAATATCATCCAGACAACAGAAATAGGAGGACAAATGAAGCTTTTTGAATAATTTCTACTTTTCTATATTCAACAAGAAAGCAAAAACATAGATGTCCAATGGGGACGTTAATCACTTAGGTCCCTGTGCTATCTCTACTTCTATCACGCTATTTGTGTATATGATGGAAGATATGAATAAGGAGGCATAGTGACAGTCCAACACCATGGAGCAGAAAACTGAAATCAAAACCAAAATATCTTCAGGGGTTAAAGAAATGAAAGCTCATTCTATCTTCAGGGGGAAAAAGGATGAGGATCTAGTTAAAATTAAGAAATTCCCTACTAGAGGATCTCTATAAGCAATTCACAAAGTCTACAGCAGTCTCATTATCTCTGCATACACAGTACACACACACACACAACTTTGATTTAAAAATAAGTCATGCTGTTTGATTAACCCACCTGACAGATTCATCCAAACAAAATTACCAGTCATGTGACAATAAATAGACTCACCTCCCTTGATCATCACTGAGTCTGAGGGATGATATGACTACTTGAGCAGAGTCATCATCAAAGTAGACATCCTGCAGATCATACAACAGATAAAGTTGCTATTAGTTAAGAAAGTAAAATATTACTAGATATTTTGGTTGATGGACAAGACATAAATCACATTAAATTACAACAGCTACCAAGAGTAAACAAAACTACTACCTCATCATCTCGATCAAGGTTGCCACGTTCCTGCAACCAAGACAATCAAAACATTAGTCCAGCATTCAAGTTGCAGTCCCCAACCCAAAAAAAGGAAAATAAGGGAAACATATAAAGGGGAAGGACTTAAAAATACACAAACAGAAATGAGCAAGTATGCATGCACGGAGAGGAAGAGGAGCCAACAACTACAAACCTCCTCGTTATCCTCATTCCCATAAATTTTATATCTAAAAGCCTGGCTCAAATTATTTGCTAGAGCTGCAACATCATAGTCCCTGTCATGAAGGTCATCATCATCACTATCCCTCATCCTATCTTGTAAAGCAGTCGGACGTCTGTACACAAGAAAAGGAAAAATAAACAGATAAATCAAAATGGGAAAGACCCCCCAACATAACAAAGTAAACATATAACAGCAACATAAAAGACACAATTGGATGGAATTGTAGTGTTATGATTTACTATTTTGATTTTTGACTATTGAAGAGAAGCCATTTACGCATACTAATGAGTATGCTCCAAGCCTTTATTAATCAAGATAACATCACTTGTGGTCACAAGACTGCCATGTAACGTGGTCTTGTCCCCTTGCAATTATATTACCACAACCAAATCAACCCAACTAACAGACTTTATGTTGGGGAGAATTGATCCTCCCAATAAAACTCTTGCAAGTATTTAGATTCAGTTAACAGCTTACCCACAAGCCCAACGGTGAACATTCTCAACTACATTACGCTCCTGAAGAACTGAAGCTTGCCATTCATTCCACTCACTATTTTCCTGCAGATGTTAAACATACAAGGTTGAAGTATTCAGAGAAAAGTTTATTATCTCAACAGGCAACATAACTTCAACATTTAGTTCAGCTTCATTATCTCAAGATAACAATTTAAGGCATAATTCACAAATCTTCATAAATTTATATAAAAGGTAAAAATTACTGTAAAAACCATGAACCTCTTCTGATGCTAGAAATATTATGATATACACAGCAAACCTGAAGACATGTCAGTATGAGGTTTCGATTATGTGCCAGGTGAACAAGTTTGTTAACAATTCGAGTAATATGCCCAATGTTTCCTGCCCGTGGTGCCTGTTTTCCAGCAGCAGGTACTGTTGGCTGCAAAATAAAACAATTTAGTAAAGCAATTCTAATAGACTTGATAGCAGTGTAGAGATTATCTATTATTCACTTCATATAGGTCCTATCACTTAAGTTTATGTATGTTTTCCCCCCTTCTAATTCAATAAAACATTGAAGAAACACATGATGACTTGATCATATCAATATACAGTTGTGACCAAGACAAAACATCCAATATATCAGTTTAAAGCATCCATTTACCAGATGTATGTCAGAAGAGAGAATGGAACATTTGTCTGCTTGGAGAAATCTTCCAATTAAATCACACTCTCGAAGAAGATGTTCAACAATCGCATCAGTTTTGCTCTCCAAACAAGATAATAAGATACTTTCTACATGATGGTGTAAGGAATTATTATATGGATACCTGTATTAGCAGAGCATACTCAGATTAGTTAAAAAAAAAGTTAGCATTAGAGATAAGCAATAATGCTATATCCACACAGATAAAAAAAATGTTAAGGTTTTGCTAAACATCTACATAAAAGAAAATTAATAGTTGCTTACTCAAAGAAGAGGTCAATGACTCGTTGAATGTTTCCTGAATTGACCATTTCTTTTTCTGCCACTTCATTTCCAGTTTTTAGAAGGACAGCAATGAACTCAACAATCTGAAATAAATTGCAGACAGGTCAGAAAAATAAAAGATAATCAAAGTTCGCATTAGCAATACCTTGCATAAGAATAGAACAATTGCATAAAATAGTTTCAAAATAGACAGCAAAGATATTTTTGGAACAAGAATTCAACCTCTACTAGCCAGACTGCAATCTAGTTTAGGGGATAACTAAAGTATCCAACTTTTTTTTTTAAGTTACGTTGTCAATCATTCATTACTTGCTGATTATATATAACAAATTTGCAAACATTTATGATAATATCAACAGCCAACAAAATGTTTAACAATTCACCCTAGGTATGGGAACCATAGCAACTCCCCTAGAATTGGTGGGGAGGATGGCCATAACAACTAACCTTTAAACGATGCTTCCCGAGTGGAGGTCTCAATTCTCCATATGTTGTAGGCAATACTTTTTCATCAGATGATACATTCAAAAGCATAAGCAATTCACCTGCAGACAAGAAAAAAAATCTTAAGGATGATGTGATATGGATACTTCAACAAAATTTGACAGATTTGTTTGTACCAAACAAAACATAGTCACAACATTCTTTAAACCTTCAATTGTGAAACATTCATAATCATGAGACATAACTACCCACCATCACAACCCAAAAAACCTTGAAAGAACTGAAGTGCACACCATCTTAACCAATAGTGCTTTGATATTTATTGATGACTACAAAGAATTGGGAAGAGAAAGAGATGCAGGAAAAAATAGAGTGAAAGCAATAACATAAATAAAGTCTAATATTTACATGTCCATAAAAATGAAATTAAAGCACAAGCACATTACAACCTGTTTTATTTATTGGTAGACCTCCAGCAATCTTATTTCTAGAAGTACTCATCCCTTTTAAATAGGCAAACTCCAGATTACCCTAATATTATGAACAAAAACATAACTCACAATTTAACTTTATTTACCAGGACAGAGAAAAGTTAAATGGTAATGTCTCAAACCTCTAAAATCCAAAGCATTATGGCAATTATATATAACCACAGTATACTAAATACATTCTACCCTTTCTCAAGGGCTCTTTTCACCTCTGTACACCTACTGTAAACATGGGAATTGAAATCACCTATTTGGTACTTTTTTTACAAATTTCATTATGATCAAAATAGTCAAACAACTAACTTCAAAAATAAAAAACATGTAATCTTTTCAAATATAATTCCAGAATCGTATTGTATTTCACAACATTCAGAATAACAATATAACTCAATCGAAAACCATGATGACGAGAATAACATTGAGCTAAAAACACATGAATTTGGACTTACTTAGTTTAGGTAGCATAGCACCAATAGTGTCTGGGTTTACAGGAATTGGTGGCTCATACATGTGTTGACTTCGAAATGAATGAAAAAGTGGAGATGATATAGCAGATCTTTTGGGATCCAATAAAGAAACACACACTGAAAGTGAGTTCACAAGGCTAGACTTTGATTGTGAATCTTCCAGTGCATGATCCAAAATTTTGGCAACAAAACTGCATATATAAAAATATACATAACAATTATTTCAGAGTTACATATTAGAGAAGAACATAAAACCATAGAATACAAACCTTGGGCTTGAAAGTTTAATTGCTAGAGTAGATGAGGGATTTCGAGTTATTGTGCACAATGTTTCAGCCGCATTGGCATGAACTTCAGGAGGACTCTGGTTTAAATAGGGGAGAAAAAAGTTGTCAGATAATTTGCAACAAAATGCAAGGTGATAAAGAGCCTATAAATTTAAACAAATAAAGAAAATTGGATACTAAATGGAGCTTTTTAATCAATTACATCTTTTATGTCCCAGAAAACAAATTTTGGGGGACAAACACAACACCACTAGCAATCATTAGCGTGGCCAATGTCAAGCTTGTAGAATAGAAAATTTCCAACTCAAAGAATGTAGCTACATTCAATCTCATTTAACATATCCATCTGGAAGGCATGAAGCTAAGTGCATAAGCATCACTCAGCAAACAAGTAAATGCTGGCTAAAGGAACATAATCCCGAATAGATGCTTCACTTACAGATGGACTCAATTTATCAAGAATCATCTCAAGCAGGTTGCTCTCAGCCAACCATTGCATCACATCAATAAAATTGTGATACATATGGTCATCAGCGCCTACCAATCGAACCAAAACCTGTCAAAGAACTTATCTTAGAATCCATTTTGATACATCAGCAAGAACTCAGAATTGTCATAATAACTACTGAAGTGGTAAAAGTTTACCTCCATAATGGATGTAATTCCTATCAAATCAACCAGTTGGCGAAAAACATTTTGGTGGGCCTGCAGAAATTATGCTTAATCATGAATGTAGGATTTCACAAAGAGACTATGCAACATGCACACCAATCATTGTAAAGCCTAAAAACTGTTTAATATAAAGGTTTGGTTCCATGAATAAAAGGGTATAAGGGATTAAAAGTAAATCAAGCTTTGTTCTCTAATATATTGTAAATATCAGATTGAATAAGCAATCTACTACTCTACTACAAAAGCAAATTGTTTTACTTACTTGAACATAATTCATAAGTGGCACTGTCTTTCGAATCATTAGGCAAACAACAACCTGTAAAATGGCATAGAAACCAGCATCAAGCAAGTCAGATAGGCCACATTGACAAAAAGGTCATGCAAACTAAAATTCCAATTTTATCTAACATATACCTTGCTAAAATACCCAGCCAACAAGGTACTATGTGAGCGATTAGGCTCCAAAAAAGAGAATAATAAGTTCATCAGCTGAAATTACAAGAATGCAAAGGGGAAATCAATAAAGGTGTACAACTTGAAGCTAAAAAAAAGTTCACAAACAGGATGCAGTATAAACCTCTTCATCATCAACCAAGGTCTTCAAAATGACATCAATTTCACATGTAAAAATCTCGCAGGCAATGAATGGAAACCTTAATTACAGACAAACAATCAGTTGCTTACAAGAAAGTTGAAAAATAATAAAAAAGTTCATTTGGGGCAAATTTTAAGTAACAGCTGCATACTTGAAGGCCCGTTTATTTTCAGCATCTTCTGGTGGTTCTTCAATAATGTACCGTAACAATTGCTCAACCTGGACTTGATCTCTCAAACTAAAAGGGGAAAAAAGTAGCAAATTGTCAATTATCTTTTTGTTGAATAGTCATATAATTGCATATCAAGCCTGTGCTTGTATTTAATTTACTCAAAATTATCACCAAAAATAGAAATTGGACAATACAAAAATAAAAAACACATGAAACTCTGAGATTTGTTAGGAGAATGAAAACTGATTGCTTCAAATTAAACAGACACATACAAGTTGATAAGACGACTGTTTAAGGCCTTGCATTCTTGGATCACTTCCTCTTCGTCCAGAAGCTCTTCCAAAGTGAAATTCTCCTTGTCTAATATTGCCTCCACCTGCATAACACCATCGACATATAAAAACAATTCATATCAACTATTACAAAGGACCACGGAGAGGAAGCAAGAAAATAAGCTAGGCAAGTTTTAAGCTACTTGAGACTTTGGTTACCAATTCAGTTGTCCTCTTAAAACTTAAAACTTTCGGCCATCAATTACAGGGCATTCAATCATAAAATTCCACTGTAAGCATGCATCATTATATAGAATTGTAAAAAGAAACACTGTAGTCTTGAAAGTAAAGCAAGTTGTCACAAACTGATAGTAACTCTGAATTCAAATCTATCGAAAAAAGTTAAGGAAAATTTTCCAGATGAATCCAGTGTTATCTTCTTCACAAATTCCCACTAAATTGTGTTTGTTTTAACTAAAGCTCAACTCAACTGTTTTTCAATGATTAGCAAGCTCCTATTAACATTCTAACTCCTAACCTTCAAATTCAAAATACCGGCAATACAAAGAGGCAATTACAGGGAAAAAATATATTAACTAACTTGCTAAAAAACATCAACTGTCTCTAATTGAGATCCTCCTAACAAAGTGAACCACTAAAGTAGATTTCAATAAAAACAAACAGCAGATTGAAAAATAAAAATAAGCAACAGGTTCGCTTATGAGTTGCTGTGCTGTGTAAAAGAGCGGAAACTCGGAACAGCGAAGGTCGATCCAGGAAACGGAATTAATCGGTAACATAGTTAATTAGAAATGAATTAATTGATCAATTGGTAATTAAAAAGGGAAAGCAACGGTAAATAAATGACATTCGAATGAAACTAAGTGATGCTTGAATTATGGAGGGAGAGAGAGAAGAATTGAAGCTTGGTTTAAATGCAGCAGAATTGGCGCGATGGAAGTGAAAACTCACGGGGGAGGAAGCAGAAAGGGATGCGAGCTTCCAAAACATGAAGGTGGCCGGATCTAGGTCTAAACCCTAATATTTTGGGGGAGAGATCGAAAAGCAACCACGCCGTGAAGATCGATACGAGAAAGCAAAGAGAGAGAAAGAGAATGCCCCAAAATAATCGCTAGCGCTAAAGTACAAACCATAGAACTACGGAATTGCCACACACACACACCACCCATCCCACGCTTCATAATGCTACTACATTTTTTATTATTATTTTAATTTTTAAACTTTATGCAATATAGTATTTGACATGGCTTCTTTCTTTTTTTGTTACATAGTATTTGACATGGCTAGGGTATATGAAATATGAATGAACGAAGATATTACATATATGGATGTACATCTCATGATGTTACATGCCATGGCCATATGTATCTCATCACTGTCACATTCTTGCTTCTCCGTCAACTCATACATTTGAATTTCAATTTCAACTGTAAAATATGGGATCAGCGTTTCGTCGCCGTGCTTTCAATCGTGGATTTAAGACTACCATTCAAATTAGGATATGTATTGGATTATAATTTTTAAAACTAATTTTGACATAAAAAATATGTAGATTTTAAAATTTTTTATAAAAATGTAATATTTTTAATATTTTTTTTAAAAAATAGAATTAGAATTTTGTAGTTCATTTGTTCCGAATTTGAAAAATATGAATTCATAAAATTTGAAAGAAATTTTTAAGATTTTAAAGTACTCTATAAATTTTAAAAATATATAAAATTATTAATAAAGCTTCATGAATTTTATTCACCTAATATTTTAAATAAATTTCATCTTATATAAAGAACCTTAAATTTGTTATATAACAAATTAATTATCTATGATATATTTACAAGTATAATAGATTTATTCTCTTCAATCATCAATTATGTTAATTGTATAAAAATTATATATCGCAATATTAGTATCACCAACCAAAAAAATATGTCAAACAATTATTTTAAATTTTATTTATATATTTATTCATTTATATTTGAGTCAACTTCTCACTATCATTAAAACTTTATATTTATCATATATTCATATATATACATCTTCATTTTTATGTATAAACTCATATAGTCAAGATATCCCTCAAATTCAAATAATTGAAAAATCTAATATCACATGTTCTATGGCATATTGACCATTGCAAAAGAGAAAAAAATTATGAATGTCTACTATTTTCAACAAAAAGATGACGAATTATGTGTGATAAGAAAAGAAAAACATTCAATTTACAAGAGAGAAAAAAGTTTCATAAAATCTCAAGAATTTTAGTAAAATTGTTTAATGTGTATTTTTTCCATAAAAAAATCTCATGAAAATTCATCCTAATAAAGAATTTATCAAAATTTATATATTTTTTAATAACAAATTTTTTAGTTGTAAAAAATGTAATTAAATACCAAAAAAACTTTATTAAATTTCTTAGAAAATCATAATAATCTTTATTAAATATCACAATATTTATTTCTATTATTTAAAATTCTTAATAAAGTATCTCAATTTTTTTCATAAAAAAATCTTTTAAAATCTTAATTAAATACACCACTTAAATCACACTATTCTTCGTATATGGACTGTCATAAATTATTGTGGAGAAATTGAAAACATATCTACCCTTAAACTTAAATATTGAAAGTTATCGTATATCTTTCACCCTTTCATTTTAAGGGCGACTATATACTCAAAATCTGCAACTTTTTTGTTTAATTTTTATAATTAATGAAGGCAATGTGTGTAGTATTGTTTGGTTGAGAATTAATTAGTTAAACATGTAAGCAAACAATTAATGAATTAATGTATTAAACAAAATAAATATTACCAAAAGTCTGCTCAATTGGTTGGTTAGTTCGTGAAAATAGTCTATATTATGTTTAACAATTTATTTAAGTTAATTTTAAATTTTTTTTACTAACTAAAAATTGTGTTTGACTATTTGATAATTTTTTTAAATAATTTCTAATATTTTTTGAATCGTTAATTTTTAATTTTTATATTTTATTATATTTTGTTTTTAAAATATTGATTCAATTTTTTATCATCTTTTTTAAATATATCATTTTATATTTTTTAACTATCTCAATCATTAATTTTATCGAACATTTATAATTTCATAACAAGATAGTTTAAAAACTTTCGATTACCATATAATTTTTAAACTTTCAATTAATTTTTTAATTAATTTTTTCAAATATAATCTTAATTGGTTGAATAAGATATTTGAATTACATGTAATATATATTTGATTCCTACATGAAAAATAAAAAATAAAAAAACTCAATTGATTAGATTACTTGAATATGGTGTGTGAGTTGTGTAAACTTATATATTTATCTTTAATTCTTACACATAAAAAAAATTAAAAAATAATCAATCAATAATATTAATGTGTTTAATAATGAAAATGGCCTTAAACTATATTCTAAGATTTATGGATATAAACAAGACGAATTCCAGCGTGGGAAAGGAAAGATCTTTCTGACAGTGTAAAAGTTTAATTTCAACGGTCGGATCTGAGTAGTTTTATATGAATGATCAATAATATGTTTTCTTTTTCCTCTTTTTTCCCCTACCTTTTTCAGACTTATTATTTGTTTTCTCTCTCACGGTCTCACCTCTTCTTCCCCCTTCTTTTCCGCCGCAGACCACCATCACTACCACGGCCACACCGCACCTCACTCCATCTCTGCCTTATCCACCACAGTCAGACTTTCCTCCCCAAAACCAAACCCCACAAAGGTAACCCCTTTCCCTCTGTCTCGAACCAGAAACCTTTCCCTAACCCCTGCACGCGTTGCGACGCTCAACAGTTAAAATCGATTAATCGTTCCCAGAAATAAAAAATAATGAAACTAAGGAAGATTTTAACGATGAGAACTCAGTCACTGTTTTGGTGTTGATTTGTTTTTTAGGTTGCTTGTTGGTTTATTTATGTGATTGGGGTTATGCGCCTCTTCCCTCACCACCTCCGTCGCACCTCTGCCGCAAGAAGATGGATTTGTGCGCAAGTGAGAGATTCGATGGGACCAAAAGGAGAAAAAAAGAAGAAGAACGAGAAGAGGGGTTTCGCAATACAATTTTTCCTCTCTTTCAATTTTTTCCTCTTCTACATTTATCTTCTTTCATTGTTTGGTTGTGGGGTTGCAAATCTAGAAGAGGTGAGGTTTTGTTCATGGTGGTTCTAGTTTTATGTTGTTGTTTGTGATGGAGGGATTGTTTTTACGGTTAAAAAGATGGTGATTCCATTATTGTTATAGGGTTTTGGGGGTGACCGCGATGGTGGTTGGGAAAGAAGTTTACTTTCCACCATTCAATTCTTCAAGTTTGAAAGATGTTCACTTTCCCATGGTGGGAAAGATGTTCACTGAAAAGATAGAGCACAGGGATCCTCTCCCTCCATAGTTAGCTTCAATTGGTGTCCCCAAGAGTATACATGCTGTGTTTGGGTAGCTATTTGATCAGACTCTATTTAGTTATATTTTTTTAATATATCTTGAAAGACCATGTCAATGGAATTGTAAGTCCAACCTTAAAAGACTCATTATCCATTCTGAAGCTTATGCAGGAACATACTTCAACCATACAGGAATTGCTCCACATATTATCGTAATTTTTTGGTGCCAAATTATGAGACAAAACAGTTATTATGTCATTTTATATCGATAACATGTTATCCGATAAAAAAAATTCAGTCAATATGTCACTTTAATTAATAAATTTAGCTGCTTTTGTACTACATGGTATCCTATAAAAACAATTTCCAACATGTCACTTAAAACAAATTCAAACAAAGAAATTTCCTTCATTTACCATATTAAGAAGGTGCTAAATTATGAGACAATTCATTTATTATGAAAGTGCTAAATTATGCATTTACGGGTGGAGTGCTAGTAACAGATTTTTTATAAAACACGGGCGAACCAACAGTTTATTCGCAAGATTGTAAGGAACAACGTTATAGTGAACAACTACAAACAAAATTGTAGAGGACAAGGTAGAATAATGTGGTTTCAATTCATTCGCAAGATTCTTAACTTTATTCTCCTGTTCTTAGAGGCATAGATCAACAAGGGCAATTCAACTCTATCTTTATCTTTCTATGCAATCTTCTCCATCAACCACAATCTGCTATCCAAGCCACTGCTGGTCCTGAACATGAACACAGCATACCCAGAAGCATGGTTGAAAAACCAGTTATGAACATCCCAAAGCAATCCATCAATGAAAATCGTATGGTTGCCCCTAAAATTCCATTGCAGCCTCTTCACACGAATCGCATAACGCAACTAACTACCCAAATATCATTATCATCTAAACATTTTTATCATTTAATGCTTTTCCCGTTCATTTGTCTTGAAATAAATGCAGATTGTCGTGTCCTGTAATAGTCTTGCATTTTGCATGATATATCTTGCAAATTCAAACTCTGTTTCATGGCCACCATAATTATTAATACGGCACGTTTTAAGGTGTGAAGGGATGCATTTAGGTACATATAATGGATAATGGATATTGCCACTCTCCTATCAGCGTCAGGAAGGGATTCAACCTGTTAACAATATATATGACGTAAAATTAGTCAACATAAAAAATGGATCATTCTTGAAGGCATTAAACTCGAGCAAACCTGATTAATGACAAGATTTTGAAGTTTTGGTTGTTGCTTGATCACTTTCAACACCTCCAGCCAGTCATTAGTATGTTCCAAATAGCCGAATTCAATGCTGGTTAAATTGTAAAATTCGGGAATCAATTCTTCAGTGAATTCGACTTCGTTGATATCCATATGTAAGATGTACATCCCAACAACAAAATATCATAAATTCTCATCTTCATTCAAAATAGAAAGAAATAACAAACAAATCAAGTAGTCAGTACCAGTTCTATGCTCAGGAACTGAACATTTGTAAACAACTTCTGATGGAATTATATTTTTATCCATAGAAAGTCCGAATACAAATATTTTTTTCAAACACAAATTCAAGTACTATAAGTCTATAATGCCTCACCTAGGCACCTAGCACCTTTTCTTCAATTACCAACGTTTTTCTTATGTTATTTTATTTCTTCTTCTTGTCATCCCTTCTGAATCAAATTTGGGACCAAGCCACCTTACTAGGGTACCACACATACGGGCCAAGCCCATTTGCATGCCATGCTGTTTCGTTTATTTTTTATTGGTTTGGACTTAGTTGACCCCTACCGTTTATATTTAAGTTTAGGCCTTTTACACGAAAATGAAAAGAGAAGAGATAAGCTAGTGAAATAATAAAACACAATTCGAGTGTAAAAAAACAATAAAAAATTTTCAATTTTTTATTTATATAAAATTTTAATTTTTTTGCTCCAATTAGAATTAAATATTTATAATTTAATTAAAAATAGCAAAAATAATAAAAGTAAATTTGTCTATAGAAAAAGGGTTGATTGAATGTAACATCTTCTAGACTCTTAATTTTTTTTTGAAAAATAAGTTGTAAAACTTAGTGCATATTTGAATTACAGTTTTTAAACATAAATTTAAATTAAAAGAATGTTGATAAATCAAGTTTGATAAAAAAAAAAATGAGTTTACTATAATGCTATTTATGTTTTGATATTTTTTTTCAAAAGTATATTAGTAAAATGAAATTTGTTTGAATAAAACTATTTAAAAGCAATTTTACTTAATATTTCTACTGGATAAATAGTTCCAACTCTATTTGGAGTGAAACGTTGGTAAAAAAATGATTTTTGGAGACAACCAAACATGAAGCATGATAAGTTTGAAGACCCAATAGATAGGATTTTTATCACACAGAAATCCACATTCCTATCTCCTTTAATGAGAATAAAATCAATAAAAAAGAAACATAAGAATATTTTTTTATTACCTTCTAACAAACATGAAAATATATATTTTCATGTTCATATTTACAGGACTCCATCAAAATTTCGTGAAAGAAGCGCTGCCTATTTTCTGGGTATCTTTGGACTCAAATCATGACATATATTGCACTTTCTTATCGTTATGGTTATATAAAAGATGATTTGTCTTGATATAATTATTAACTTGGGAAGAAACGTGATTCAGCTTAAAATTTCGTCCAATTTAAACAAGCCCACAATAAGTCTTTTTGCAGTTCCATTTAAGTCTCTGACACAGTAGTATAGGTTCCAGATTATCAGTCTGAGGCTCCCTTCTTTAAATATAGAATCTGAGAATTGTTGTATCACGGTGATCTGCATAGTAAAAAAGGTATTTGAATAGTTTTTCATCTCATCTTAAACAAGAAAGTCTTTAGGCTTGTAATTCTACGATAGCATGAAAATCACCTCACATGTGGAGAAGTTGTTTCTTTTGATTTAATGAAGCCTCACACTTGGAACTACTTTTAAGTTTTAAGAGTGCGTGTTTTAATTAGTTGAGTAGAAGGTGACAAGGATAACTGGGTAAAAAGGATGGCAATGCAAACTCCTCAACTAAGTGGTTACTGGTTAAAAGGGTTTATTTTATGAAAGTATTATTTGTCTCAGACCCTCCTTCATTAAAAATAAAATATTTTTTTGCTAAGTATAGGAATGGGTAAAAATTTTAGTTCGTATGAACAAAACCACTCTCAACTTCTCAGGCTTTATTGGGGTGATACTCAACAATCAACATGATGTTTATTGTAATGACTCAATTCGGTGAAAGACACAAGTGAAATCAGGTGGACAAAAAAAAAAGAAGCTACAGTTAATCCAAAAACATTGAACCGCTTTCTGAGGATGAAAAAACCTAGAAAGTTGGAAACTTGTTTCGAACACTAATTCAGCATAATTCCAACAACTTCTCGTCGATGGGATTAAAATAAATTAAATCTATTGAGTAAATTACAGTCGCACTTTCTATCTCTTTTTTTATCTTTTCTTTTTTACATTTTACAAAAATTTTCTTAATTATTTAACTCACATTACATCTAGATCTCTTTCCTCCTAAATACAAAATAAATAAACATATGCTAGTTACATGACTTTTAATAAAAACTTGTGTCTAAAATACTCTCATCTTTATCCTCAAAATCACAATTAGTTTTACAAACCCTCCTTTTATTCAACAATCCCTCTTTAGTTACCACCACTATCACCTCCTTCTCCTCCTCCTCCCTCTCCCATAGCAGCATCATCTCTTCCTCCTCATTGTCATTCTCGTCCACCAATATGGTATCCGAGCGCACCTACTTCCACTGGAACAACCACCACCACCGTAGCCACCACCTCCGCCGCCACTGCCATATCCACTTCCTCGTCCCCCACAGTAGCTTTGGCCTCCATCATAGTTACGTTTAGTTTCCTAGACATTGACATTAATTAATGATATTTACAGAATGAAGTAAAAGTAATGTATAAAAAGGGAGAATTATCAAGTGTAATTTGAGAAAAAAACATAGATGGTACGAGTTTAATTTACTCTAACAAACAATTTCATCGGTTCAAATGTTTCAATTGACGTTAGTTAACGATGTTAACAGAATGAGGTAAAAGTAATATATAAAAATGGAAGGTATCGAATGCAATTTGAAAAAAAACAAACAAAAGATATGAATGTAATTTACTCTAATATTACAAAGTGCATCAATTTGAATAACATGATGTCCGAAGAACATAAAATCTCAACTAAAATCATGGTCAAATAGAGAAAAAATTAAAATTAAAATTAAAAAGAAATAAATGTAGATATGTAATTATGTATAGAAAAGATCAAGTGTGATCAGGTGTATAATTCTAAGAACATTTTTAATGAGAATCTTTTAAGTAAATTTTGTATGATCCCTACAAAACTTTTTATGTTCTCACATTATTATGTCATTGTAAGAAATTCATACACATTTTTGTTCTAATGGTAAAAAAGCTTTTAAAAAGCTTTAAAAAAGTCACTTTTATATTTTTTAATTTTCACTTATTATGGTTTAATTATGATATATTATGTATCAGATAAATATTATTTTTT
Organism: Glycine tomentella; assembly: GCA_007407185.1. NCBI lineage: Eukaryota > Viridiplantae > Streptophyta > Magnoliopsida > Fabales > Fabaceae > Glycine > Glycine tomentella. The sequence continues at coordinate 1,463,074 of PYAF01006334.1, forward strand.
ATTATTAAGAAATAATTTTTTACAATTTCTTACAGAAGATACAAATCTTATTTTTTAAAAACTCTCCTTATCACATAAATTTGCTCCAATAAAAGAAATGATAAAAAACAATTTTTTCTCTTAAAAAAATCCTATGGGGATGCTCTAACAATAACAGGTCAAGATAAGTAGATAACAATCATGGAACACTTAAGTCATGTCTGGTCCATTTCAAAATTAAGGCTTATAACAGAAATAGCGTGGGGCAGAGTTTTCTTGTTCTTTGCCAGAGATATTTTCAAATTTGAGAAAGATGATCAAACAAATAGTGAAAAAAATATGTACTTAATTCAAATTATTTTTTTTCTTTTTTAAAAAACACTTACTATTACCCGGTTTGTGAGATAAGTGTAATCTTTGTCTTCTGAATTCTGAAATAGCTATTACCAACCATGTTGAAAAGCAACAATTTCGCACACCAGAGTGGAGCAGTACTGAAACATTGTAAAAGCGAGCAATGATCAAGCTCGCAGACTTGCCGACAAGGTATAACAAGATTTTGAATGCATATAAATAAAGTAAAAACATGAGTAAATCTAAAGACAAACTGCTCTTGAATTTCACAGATACTGAACTGCTGATGCTAATCAACCTGCGCCAACTGTCACATTTAACAGGACAAAATGGGGTAAGGAAAAAGGAAGGGATGATTTAACATCACTCATTATAGGATCAAGTACAAAAACATGACAGCGTTCCCATGGATTAGAGCTACTCCAGTAAATGTCAAACTGTCAGCTGCTCCAAACTACGCATAGTTTGATTCTGGTGCAATGTTCTCAGCCTTGTCCATCTCCTGAATTTTAACGGGCAGTTTGTCTAGCTGGCCTGAGGCACCAGCAGTTGGTAGATCTTTTTGTTGTATGGGAGCAGGTTCATCCTTTTTTGGAGGTGGAGCAGTATATAATGGAACAGCTTGCCGAATAGTGACTGGAGGAGCAACTCGTACTGGAGGAGGAGCCCGTATAACAGGATGGGGCACTGAGGCAGGTGGAGCGGCGAATGCAGGTACAACTGTCCTTATTGTCACGGGAGGTGCAATCCGCTGGCAAGATGGTCTCATTTGTCGAATGGGAACATAAGGCGCTGCTCCTGCTGCAGGAAACTTCAAGGGGCGAGTCGCTCGGCATTCTAGAGCACAAGATTGTTGTGGCGGGTTGGAATTGTCACTGGTCAATGCCACTGCTGCCTGTGGATGCCTGTTTCCAGGACTTTCATTTGTTGTTGTTGTTGTTGCCAATGAAGGCTTACTTCGAGGTGCTGTCTTCTGGCAAATTAGGGGAAGGATCTTTGATGAAGTGGCCGGGGGTGGTTGAGAACTGATTGGCCTTGGATTTTGAATCTGAAACCTTTCATGAAATGGAAGGGGAGCATTTGGATTAGGCATAGCCATCTTTTCCTTCAAACGGTAGTTCAGTAAAGCCCGCGCTATTGTAATCTGTTCCAGTTCGTCATTGTTCTCTGGTTCAGTTGAGGAGCTTGTAGTCTCTTTTGCCACTGGTATAAAATTATTGTCCATTCATATTCAGCCATTTACACAGGAATCCTAAATCAGACTCCAATACACAGGAGAAGAAAAAGGGGTTTAATTGTAAAAAGACAGGGTAAATTATCTGGCACATAATATCTTCTAAAGCAAATTATCTTGGAACTAAAAGAGACGAGTACTAGTTATCTAAGAAGGTTTGGTAGTATCTTCACATATCACAAATAAATTACAGTAGCACATGAGTTTTTGGTGTCGATTGTTAGTAGTTAGAACACCACAACTTAACCATAAGATAAACTTATCAGCCAGGTTCATTTACCATGTGCGTTATAAGAGTGATAAAAATAAGGGAAGCAGGCTTGGGTTGGGTATTTCCATTGTCCCATTTTGTAATCTACGACACATATAATGCTATGCTGATAGAACAAATTGACATGAAGTCATATATTCCTACGGAAAAACAATTAATTTTCCAGCCCAAAGTTTGGCAGCCACTTACATTGTTTTAAAGCGGACCAAGCTGCCATAGCTGCATTTTTCTCAGCTTGTTTCTTATTCTTGGCAGGTTCACCGGTAAACGTGATTCCAGCCAGTTCTACTATCCCGGTAAAAACAGGTAAATGTCCTAAGCCTGACCTGTACGTTGTGTAATGAGGCAATGGAGCTCCTACCCTTTGCGCAATTTCCTGTAGAAGGTTCTTGTACACTCCAGTCTCATCCTAAAAACATTGAGAGCACGATAAGCATGTGCACATGCTACAAACCTTTGAAACTAGAGTGAAGGTACCCAGGGACACAAAATGCTAGGTTGTGAGGAAGTGAATCGAAGCTACTAAAGGTACAATTAAGACATAATACCATGCAATGCGATGCGGTTCAAACATTACACATTTTTCTTTCATATCTACAAATAGATAATAAAAAAAAGCACTAGAAAAGTTTACATCAATTGAACTTTTCACAAGCTATGAAGTTCACTTCTAATTTTAGAAACAAGTTCGACTTCTGGATAATTATTTATATATGTTAACTGCAAATTTTAGCTTATAATCTTAGGTTGATTGGCAAGATCAAAGTTCTATACCAACCAGCAACGTTTGCGTATAAATATAACAAAAAGTAAAACATTAGCATGAGTCAAGCAGTAAAAGAGATTAATAAGTTCATGAGAAGGAGAATGTTAGCAAAGAGTGCGCCAAACATGAATTTTGGGGGTTAAGGAGAGGGAGAAGCACAAAAAAAAAAAAAAAAAAACCCTAAAATTAGAAGCGGCAATGACTCACGAGGATCTTAGCGGCGAGGGAATGGGAGGGACCACGGTGGGAGAGGGAATTGAGAGCGACTTCGGCGGCGGAGTGTTCGGCCTGACGGAGAGTGGAGCAGTAGTGAGGGCTCTCGAAGATCTCGCCGTTAAAGTTGACGGTGGCCTTGAACCTTGGCGCGTGATCGGGACCTTCCCGAATACACGTGTACGAAGGCAGGTTGAAGCAGCTCCGCTGGGCCAGCTCTTGAAGCTGGTTCTTGTACATTTCCACCACCACCACCCCCTTCTCTTTCTAGAGAAAACAGTAACGACACACGGATCGGGCCGGGCCGCTAAAATTTGTCGCCGGCGAACGAAATGAGTGGGCTTTTAGGGTTTGTCGACGGAGAAATGAGGTTAGTGAGAGAAAACGGAGGAGTGAGGAAAGAAATTAAAGTGCAGAAGAAGAGAGTGGAGGGCAATTTCTTTGATTTCTGGGAAATAATAAAATTGGGAGGTTATTTATTGCTTTGTATTTGTGAGTCAACTCAAACGTTAGGCTGCACTGCACTACTGCATGGATGTGATCTTTTCCTATATTTTTCATACTTTATGACCAGTAGTATTTGCTTCCCACTCTTTCTTCTCTCTATGTAGCTACATTAATTATTAATTTACTATACTAATCTACTCATCTTACAACGTCTTAGATCAATGTATCTTTGTCATCTTTAATAAACGTTACTCCTAATATATTTAAGATATTAGAATGCTGATTCAAAAAATAAAATTAAGACTATCAAAAATATTATCATAATAATAATTTTATTTGATTCTAATAAAAATTATTTTTGATAGAAAATATATGTGATCTGAATCAAAATAAAATAAAATTAATTTTATTTAAAATAAATTAATAAACAGCAAGATTTTAATGAAAAATTATTACTGTATTATAAATTTTAATAAAAATTAATTATTAATAAAATTAATAAATATTTTATACCATAACCTAATAATCCAAAATAATACGTAATCTTATGAGTTAGTTGAGGAGATCTTTAATTTTATACTCGTCGCATTGGTCACCTAAAAACTTGCTCCTCGCATCGCGTTAAGGCGTTAACTATACTATTGTTTAGACGACAAAGCAGACTTTGAGAACTTCCGTTTTGGTCAAATTATATTTTTCTCTCATAAAGTATTGCATTTAAAAAACAAATTAATAGTGTGAAGTTTTGGACCGCATTCGATGTTTTTTACTTTATTCAAGAGTTAAATAATGTTTGTATCAATTTGCATGTGTTTCGGATTGTTTTAAGAAGAAGAAGAAGAATTTGAAAGCAGGTTATAAACGTCTAAAGGAGTATAATCAACCCAGAAAAATTGAAAAAGGAAACTAGATATTCTTTTTCGCGCCCAACAGTCATCTTACAAAACTAAATAAACTTTTGTACTTAATTAAGAGACAATAAATATGTTGGTTAAATTGTTGAGTAAATTACAGTCTCTTTTTTAATATATATTTAAATTACATTGTTTTTCTTCTAATTAAAATTTTAAATATATTAATACTGTATGTATTATGTTTTGATATATATAAATATACAAATTATTATTGTTTCTATCCCAAAATAATAATAATCCTATATTATTTTATACATACAAATAAAAAAACAATAAATAAATAAAAGTTGTTGTAATTTTTAAAAATTAATCTTATATTATTATTAATTTATATGTGGATTTTATTGTTTATCATTAATATTATAAAAGATATAGGAAAACATTATTAATATTACATTTAAAAGCTAAACATCAGCTAGTTATGAGCTACTATTATTAATTTTACAATATTAAAAAAATGAAAATTCTA
>PYAF01006334.1:1467820-1489656 GCA_007407185.1 Glycine tomentella
TGGAGTTTTAAAAAAATAAACTATCCTAATAGGATCATAATTGCTTATCACATTCAAGAGATGTTTTCGCATTATTTTGATTTTAATGTAACATATTGAATCTCTTGCAAGAAAAAAAGTGTATTTTTTTAAAATTACACCTCCTGATTATATAAAAATAAGGGTTTAAAATTATACGAAAAAACAATATGTAATCTTTCAAGTAAATAAATGTAATATACAATACTAAAATTGTTTTATGTATTACTCAAAAAAGTATTTTAATCATAACAAGTAATACAAAGTTGGTAAAAATATTATGATGTTTATGAGTGTGAGTAATTCGTGACTTAACTTTATTCAATTATATTTGTTTGAGTTTCTTAACTGTTTAAATTAAATTTGACTCAATTTAATTAAAGCCATATTACATACAAGTTGGATAATGAATTTTATTTTTTTAAAACTCCACTCAATTCGATACAATTCATATTATATACTTAGATTTATTATTATAGTAAAATTGATCATTGAATAAAAAACACAATAATTTTTTAACTAGCATAGTTTATTAAATTAAATCATCCATAATTTTTTATTTTTAAGTTATTATTTGTATCTCTGTTTTAATTTTGTTCATGTTTTTTCATGTTAATATAATATTTTATTTTTATATAAAACAAAATATCATGTTAGCATTGAAATAATTAATTATATTAATAGAATATGATCATAATTTGGCCTCTTTTGAATGTATTTAATCATTATATACTTATAAATATTTTGGCAAAAATAAATTATTCCTAAAAAGTTTAATTTTTACAAAATAAAAAATAATTTGAAAATATTGAGATCCAATTAATCCATCCGATTTATCATTGGATTGGGTTTAATCAAATATGTTTTTTTCTGCACAAATCCAATCCAATAGGATTTTTTTTAACGAATTTAATCAAATTCAACCCAATCCAACATTAGAATACCCCTAAAAAATATTATTGTCTTGAAATTGGAAATTAGGCAACAAAATTTCAAAATTATGGATATTTTAGTTAAGCCTTAAATATGTGGGCTTTGAATATAAAAGTTAAAATTAAAGTCAAAGTGAAAGGATAACCAAGTAAAACTAGATCTAAACTACAATGAGCGATAACTTATTATGGAAGTGACATCATGGTAATGATGCTTTGAGAACCTCGTTTTCTTTTTATGAATCTTTGAGACCCTCGATCCAAGCAACTAAAATGATATTCTCATTCAAGTTCTAAAACGCAAATGAAGATTAAATTCACAGTAATGGCTGAAATTTAATTTCTACATATTTAACCATTTTTCCTAATTAGAAACTTTAAATTCTTAAAAAAAAAATAATTAGAGCAAGTGTAGATTTGAGAATTCAAGTGTCTCATAATTATGCTATATATTTTGCTTCAATTTTAATTACTATTATTCCAATTTTTCAACTGTAAGAAAAGGTGAAAAAATAATTGAGTTGCTAATTTATAAAGACATTATGGTTAGAAACAAATAATTAACCACGAGTTTATAACTTAATTAAGAATGAAAATTCAGTTTATAAAGAATTTAAGTTAGGATTTCTCGTCCACTAGCACAGAATTATAAGTCTATCTTATAAATATGGAAAAAACAAAACAACGAGCATAACTGATTAACCATCCTAGTTCCCCAAGCCCTGAACTTCAAGTCTCAAGATGAGAAGAAAAAAAATCCTTCAACTCATGAATTCTCTGCAAAAGTTACGTCATTTTGTTAGAATCTCATGTTTATAACTAACGTACAACTCCTGGTGTGAAAACTGTGTTTCGAGGATTTAAACACGCCAGTGATAATTGATGTATTATTTAGTTATAACAATTTATACAACTAATGTATAATTTGCTATATATATATCATTTATTATATTTCTTACTTCATTCTTTTTTCTCTTTTTTATTTGTATAATTTGCTAATTTGTTTTGCAGAAAACATTTATCTTTTTTAATCCATGGTTTGGCGAGGATGGGATATTGGGACGAGAGTTTTCAACTAATGTTAAAACACTAACATGAGTGTTTTTTTAAGCAAAAGGTCTTAGTCAATCTCATTCAACGTAAATAACTATAGTCAATTATCCATTTCTTAACAACAATATCTAACTATAATTTCTTTTTTTTCCCTCTCATTTTCTTTTATGTATTTGTTGATTCACAAAACATGCAATTTTACTCAATCGAGACCATGACAAATATATGATTAATGGAATGAACAAACACGAGTTTCCTATCATTTTTGCATAATTAAAGATATATATCGACAAGTGTCGACTCGTTAAGTGTTTTAAATATTTTTATTTATAAGTCTTCATTTTAGTGTGCTGAAATGTGTCAGTTTGACAAATCAAAATTTTTTTTTTTAAAAAAAATGTAATATAGTAGCATCAATACAAGAAGAGAAACATTATTCTCATTCTTTTACAGCATTTTTATAACAAAAAGAGAAATAAAAGGAGAAGAGGAAAAAATGATAGAGTAATAGACTATAGAGAAAATTATAAAAATTATAAATATGAAATAGAAATAATATTATTCTTACACTTACACTTTTCTAATTTTGTCTGCACTAATTAATAATCCAAACTCTATCATTCTATGCATAATGGTTATTTTGTCTCGGTATTTAAAATGGGTAAGCAAGGCATAAAAGGTCGGTGAAGTACACCTAACAAATTGCATATTTTATTACCTGGAACATGTGTACTTCAGTTTTATTTTATTTTCACCTCGGTGGATTATCGATCCAAGTTTGTAATGCACTAATGCGATATAAAAAAGAAATAAATATAACACACAAATCACAATTTAAATGTCTTTACAGAATAATACATCAAGAATAACATTCTTCTAAGACAATTGAACTCGATGGTAAATGAACATATAATAAATATGAAAAGATTGAAAAGTAAGTGAAAGAAGAAGGGAAATTGAGAAAAAGATAAAAGAAAGAAGGGGAAAAAAGATGAGAGATGAAGAAAAAAATGATTAAAAAATGGTCATCTTGAACATAGAGATAACTATTGGTCTAATCCTCTATTAAATTGGTAATTTTTATTCATTATGTTATAAGACACATAGTCTGTTGATCTATATCTTACTCTATTAAATCTTATTTAATTACATTTTCCCAAATAAGTTTTGGTTTACCTGGACTTTTTTTTATGTCAAACTCTTTGTAACAAACTTTTGTTCTTACGGAAACATCTAAGGACTGTCTTATTACGTATCCACATCACCTCAATCTATATAACTTCATATTTTTACTCATTTACCTTTTATCAAATATCTTCATTTTTTATTTTATTAATCTTCATAAAATTACACATTCACCTTAATATCCTCATTTATGTTATCTTTATTTTACGCTTATGTTATCTGTGTGTTGGCTAACATTCAACTCCATATAACATTTCAGATTTCAGATCTTACAGTTGTTTTTAAAAAAAAATTAGCTTAAATTTTTTTTTATGATTACATAAAAAATAATATAAAAAGTAAGAAAATTCGTATAAATCAACATGTATTCAGAAAATATATTAAACTAAAATTTTAGTATACACATCAATTAAATATAAAATAATATAACACAATAGAAATATAGACAATGTGATAATGTCTATATTTTTACTAGTTTTTATAAAAGTCTTAATATAATATATTTAACCAAAAACCTGATGTGACTTATTATCACCTCGATATCAATGGACACATAATAAAAGCCCAACTTATAAATAAAATAAATTTACTTATGAAATGCATTTGTTTTGTTTCATTTTATTTATAATCCGCTTTGGATATCACATTGAATATCTGTTTAATCAAGCTAAAACAAATATCTCTATATTTAAATTGTTATTATTTTCCAATAAATTCTTTATTTCTTTCTCATTTATGAAAAATCTGTAAAGTATTTAAGAATTAGATAAAGACAATAGTGTCATTAAAAAGTTTTTTTAAAAATTTTAAATAAACAGATAAAAAAAATCTGAGACGAGTAAAAAGGGAATAGAAAAACTAAAAAAGTATCCAAATAAGATAGTTTATAGCCTATTTTTTGTCTTTAACTTATTCTTAAATATTGTACACACTCATTATAATTTGGAGAAATGATAGTTAATATTATTAGGAAGTTAAAAATATTTTGAATGTAAATTATGTGTGTGCTTAAATATATCATAACCTCAACTTATTAACATTTAAAGTTAAATGCATCTTTACTTTATATTCACATACAAATTCACTTTATAAAAGTCTCTCAAATACTCTGCAATAATTTTAGGTACAAAGTATTAGCTGCATCTCGGTTCCAACTCCAGGCTCAAAACATTTTTTGAGTAAACACTCTCATGGCTTTCTGCAAGTAAAATAATAAAGTACTGACGATATTAAATGCATATCCTTATATATCATAAAATAAAAATGCAGGAAAAAAAAGAATGGAGAAATTAAAATACTATATTGATTGAAGGAAACTTCATCCTTTATTTTTCTATCATGTGATATGACCTAGTAGTATTGGTAATGTTTTGATTTCCTTTCCTTGGAAAAGGTCCTCTTAAAGAACCAAGCCCTCATGCCATAAAATAACAGAAAAAAAGTTAAACACGACATCCTTTACTTTTGTGTTTCAACTTTCTCCATCTCAAATACACGCAGACTGGGTGAATGGTTTATCCATTCCCAATTTCCTCGCCTCCATGAATTGGAGTAAACATTATTATTGCATGGAGAGTAAATGTTATGTTAGACTCTGTCACTTTCTTCAAATTCACCAAATCAAACACAGATTCCATCCCCACTTCCCTGATTGCAGCTCAAATTCGGCCCAAACCAGAAGTAGAACCAAACCTAACGCCTACACCTCTGTGAATGAGAAGCTAAGCATGGGGCCTCAACCGCATTTACACTCATATTCACATCATATTCAATGCACACAGGACACACCCACCTTGCTCAAATCTTCAATCGATATTTAGACACAAAAAACCAAGCAAAGATGAATCCACAATCGTCCGTCCAAGCTCTCTCATCTATCAATGAAATCAGCTATATATATATATATATATATATATATATATATATATATATATTTTTTTTTTTTTTATCATAACGAGGCTTTAGATTAAACATCATCCCTCAAAAATAGCCCACTGGAGCCACCACACCAACCAACCAATCTATGGCCTTGTTTGGATAAACTTCATAAATATTTAAAAGAGAAGAAAATAAGAAAGTAAAATATATTGAAATTAACAACTTATGCACTCTTACTTTTGTAGAAGTTAAAATAAAAAACTTCTACAAAAATCAAGTGTATTAAGTTTATTTTCAAGAAGAATTTATTTGGCTTTCTTATTTTCTTCTCCTATAAGTTACTTATGGAGAAATTTATCCAAACATGATCTATATACTACAGGACTAATGGTATTTGAAGAGTTACAACCAAACTGCAGTTCTGCTGTAAACACTAATATAAAGATTTTCCATCAGATACTTTCTTAATAGAACATAACGTGGAAAAAAGACAGGAAAGATTAAATTCTATAGAAATTTTATTAAATAAACACTCGCATGTTTACAGTATTTGATAGAAAATCACCATGAATAGGGGCTAGCTCCTAGCAAAAATATTTCATTTTCCACATCTTTTACCCACTGACACACCCGATTGCACGTCTTTATTGCCAAGGCCTGCATACAAAAAATAAATGCAACTCCTTTACTATCATTCCCCAAACAAATGGACTAAAGAAGTTTTTTTACCAACTGCGGTAATCTTAATGAAGAAAGGCTAACAACAAGATACCCAGTGCTAGATTTCAAACTTACAAATTTTTATTCAGATTTTCATTGAATGTTAATTATGAATATACAGTTGGCTAGTGATAGAAAATATAGTAGTTATAGCCTATAGGACATTTAACGTTTTTGTACAAGATAAAATAATTGAGATTTGAGAAATAATGAAGGCAAGCAAAAACAATACCTTGTCTGCAAGGGGATCAAAGGCAGCATAAAGCTCAAAATCCCGAGTTATCCAACAGAGCAGAACTGCCAAATAAAATTATTACAAGTCTGATCAGAGTTCATCAAAGCATTCAAAATGTAATAGTGCAACTATATCCCACATGTATAGATTGGCTTGTCTATTATTGGTATGAATCTCTAAATGCATCTCACAGAAAATAAGGGGTTTGCTTATTGATAGAATCACTCCTGAAACATCCAGATCCAGGACTAAAACTGCAAAAAAGGACTATTACCACCTCTACTTCTTCCTCATAAGAAGAAAACCGCAATTCATAGAATTCAACATAAATAAATGCATCAGGCAATTCAGGTCGTAACTACAGACTCAGAATATCACAAATCCATCTCTTGGATGTATTATAACTACAAAACAAGAATCACAATATTTGTTACCGTAGTTTTCATCCCTTCTAAACTGGGTTTTGTGCGGCCCAATTCCTTTATCTTGCATGGATGCAAAAAGTTTCTGGTAAGCTCTATACAGTCTGTAAAAATGGAGGCAGGTTATATTGCTGACAATAACAAAAATGCATAAAAAAAGCTACAGCAACATAATCCACAAAATCGCTACCTTTTCTGCTGCTTAGGAGTGTTAATCGGTGATGAGAACTCTGAAGATATATATTGATCCAGATAAATACTGCGATATATGAAATGCCACAACCCAGCAACACCACCAATGCGACAATTAGGTTCCCTTTCAGGAGAATCTGACAGAAGCCTATGCTGGCTCAGATGAGGAGATGATCCAGAACTAGGTAAGCGTGGTAGATCCTCAACATGCATCCCACCATCTAGCAAGGATCTCTGAACTTCACTAAGGACATTTGACTTCAAAAGGATCGTTTCAATACGAATCCTGTGAATTGGCAAACAAGATTCTGAACCATGCAGCCAAGAAAGATATTGCTACGTAGAGACTGAGGATCTCTTTGCTATGAATCATTATGTTCTTTCCTCTTTTTAATTCTCTTCTTTTCTCCCAAATAAAACATCATGGACCCAATAATGAATGCAGTCAGATTATTAAACCATCATTTACCTGCAATCCTTAAGATGGTAAAATGCGTCAGAACTAGTGGTCAGCAACATCAAGTATGTGTCATCCTGCCACACATATGTAAAGCTCTGTGACCTCTCTCGTTTATAAGATGTAAATCATGTAGCAAATTTCAGTGCAATCAAATCCGACTCACATCAAAAAAGTGGATATAAGCATACAAAAATGCCAAAGCATTGTATCTTGGCAAGCATACGGGAGAAAATGCTTCTGAAGTCCTGCATAGTCAAATCCCAAGGAGTAAGAAAATGCAAAAAAGGTACCATAAAGCAAAGAAATCCAAAGTCCAAATGATTTGCCAATGCACTGCATTTAAAAAGTTTTACTGCTTGTGTCAAGCAGACTAAATAGATAGAAAACTATACCATCAAACATCAACTAGAAGTCTAGACTGAATGAAAAGTAAGCTGTACTATTAAACCATCTCTGAGATGCTATATGAAAGATAAAATAGTGTCAGTTCTGCTTGCCTAAAGGATTCTGATGACATAACAAAGTTGGCCAGGAGCAGCATATCATCTGGATGAAGAGAGGCTTTCTGAGCACCAAATAGACTGATAACCTGCCTTCAATCTTTAATGAATTATTTTATCATTTTATATTAGCATGTAACTTGACAAATTCAGTGTTAAACCTTGTGTCTGCACATCAGAATAGCAAACAGAACACCAGAATCAGCAACGTCTTGCAAGATAGCACTGGCAGCTTGCCTGGTTGCATATGCAAGAGGTAGACAAGTATAGGCATGAAGAAATGTAGCTGGATTCCTGATACGATCAGAAAAATAACAACATTTATCACCCAAATATAACATAAGATATTGGGAAATAAGGGACATTAAACATACAAACAACCGTTGGTCCTCAACCCCAACCCACCAAAGAAATGCACAGAAGATTACAGAAAAAAGCACCCTTTATCTTACAGAAAACGTTTTAGTATTTCTATTTGAAACTAAAAGACAAAACGTGCTCAGAGCAGAGAAACAAACCAACTAAAAGAGTGGATTAGTGAAGAGAAGACAATGTCTGTTCCACCAAGCAAGGGTGTCATATCAAACTTCGGATTCTTCTCAAAACATCTGTTTACTGACTTTGTTAGTATAACAATCATCTGCATACATATCAACAGCAGGGATGTATCATACAACTGCTACAACATAACTAGTTCATCTGAATGACAAAAAAAAAGACACAATAGCAAGTTGAGAAACACAAGCTGAAGAAACAGGAATATCGAGCAAGCAAACAGCAAATCCATTTTTTTATTGGGACATACAAGCATCCAACTCAATTATACCTGGCCATGAATAAGCTCCAACTGCCCCCTTAGTGACTCATAAGGCTCTTCTGTGCAGCTGATGCAGACCAAGTAAATTGGTCCTTTTACAAGAAAAACCACCTGTAGCATAACTTTAAATGAAACAATGTCTGCATGAAAAAAAAAACTTTTACAAGAGAAAAGTGTGCGATCAGACCTGATGCTTCCCAGCCCTTACTAATTTGACATGGTCACCCCTGAAAGCATAAAAGATAACATTTTAAAACTTACTCAAATTATAGTCAGATAAAGAATCAAATGCAATTAGGAATATTGCTGTAGTTAGAAACTGTCGGGCTATAATTAACCAGAGGAAAGATAGCAACAATACCCATTCTCCACAAAGGAAATGATTGCTTGCAAAGTTGCTGAAAAACCAGCAAGCTTGTGTTCGTCTCCATACCTGAAACAAGAAATAAAGGAATGAGTCATGTTGTTTGAGGCAGCAACCCTAGAAAGAGATATGAACAGCAATCAAGGGGAGTTTGTGTGAGGAGTTGATAAACACTAACCTAGAATATATTGGTTTGCCAGAATTACTTAGAACAAAAAAATGTTTCTTCCTTTTCCTCCATGAAATGGAAGCATCATCCTGCACATTATTCATTAATCAAACATAATATGATATTACAGCATATCTTCAGTGTAATGCCCTCATATTGCTTGAATTTAAAAAATGAATGTCTGTATCAGAAAAAATAAATTACTTAACTGGAATTTCCAAATATCTCGTAATATGTATAACAGCAGTTTGTTGGAATTCAAAAGTTAATGCTTGAAAACAAAACAATATTTATTCACTTTTGTTTCCCATTTTTCCATGCAATTTCTTATCATTTTCATGCAATTAATTGTGAATAGCGACCAGAATCCTAAGTATAAGAGAAAATCTTATTATTTTCATTTCTACCCAAGCATTTAATTGTCACTTGCAACCAGAATCCTACGTAGGAGAGAAAATCCACAGATGCTAGCCCCCTGCCTCCCTCGGGCCACAACTGCACACTTATGATTCTACACCGAAGCTTATCTCAGCACAGGTTCTACTTATGTAATAAACTCAAAATCTTGATCATCATAGACTTGGCATAAAAAGTTGAATGAGTGTAAAGTTAATAACGGAACTGTCTACGGAATAAACCCTATACAGGAGCAATTAATCTTCATCGATGAAATCTAAGGAGCAACTGAAAACGCAAAGAAAGCAGTTTCAAATTCATCAGTCTTTTTGTTCCAGGTGTGCGTGTAGAATTTTAAAACCACTCATTAAACAATACTTCATCATAATAGTGGATGATAGCAAGGGAAGCAGAGCACAAACAAATATCCAAATGTAGGTTTCCTAATGACTCATTATGCAAGCCGTATTTGCATTATCACGAGATCAAATCTAATCATTAGATCAATTATCAGTTGTTTCGTTCATAACAGTGAGGGAACGGCACTAAAACGAAATAGCGAGGAATATTGCGAGAAGCATATATATATTAATACCTCATCGGCGTGTCGTTTTCCGGGAATCCAGGAGGAGTGAGAGGGAGGTTGAGGTTGGGAATCGTTGATGGAGATCTCTTGAATTTCGTGGTGGAGGACGTCATCGACCTGGGAGATGCTTGTGGCGGTGCTGCTGCTGCCCCTTTCGGCGGCGTAACCGCTGCTGGTGGGGCTGGAGGGTTCGGAGGAGGGTCGGGCGACGGATCCGTTGGATTGTCGTTGGAGCTCCGATGATGGTTCGGAATCGAAGAGGCTCGGTGAGAGCGGAGGCAGGTGGAGTCGGATGGGAGGGTCGGAGTCATGATCCGCTGAACTCATATCACTCACTGCAATTCTTCGATTGTGAAGAAAATGATCAGAGAGAGAGATTTGAGTCGCTGGACGCTGGTGCTTTGCTTGCTTTGGCGGAGTCGAGTCTGAGCAGATGCGTCCAGTGTGCATCCCGCCACGCAGTGCTATCTGTGGGCCGGCGGCCTAACATGTTTCCCAAGGCCCAAGCCTGCATTAGCCACTCATACATCTGGGCAACTGCTTCATGCACCTTCATCTTGCTTCCCTCACATACCATTGACATTTTTAGTAAAGGATCCCAAAATTACCTTAGCAAACTGTGGTTTAGCATTTTGTCTCTTTTGGGTTTCAACCCATGATCTCATGCATACTACCCCAAATCTTCATACTAAGCCTATCGTAGTGGTTAAAATTGTATAAAATTAATTGTGTGTTTATTATTTTTATGATAATGGTTAAGATTATTATCATTTAAAATAAAAATTAGTTTTAATTTAATGTATAAAAATAATAAATACTTTTTTTAATTACTTATTAAAAATAGACATTTAAATTAGGAAAAAAAATTCAGTCCCCCTTTAATAAGTTCCTTGATTCATCCCTAGTTAGTGGAACAAAGTGAGTAAGTTACTGTAAACCCTTTGTCATTATCTTCTATTCTTAGAATCAATGTTAAGATTGTGTATAACAAGTTAACAACTTATTAAATAATTATGTTGCAATCATTGAAATATTTGGTTATACAATGATATCTCTTATAAGGGTAAATAAATAACAATATTCACCAAAAAAAAAAAAACAATCTTGTTAATTAATATTTTTAAAGTACTTATTAAACAATAATAATAATATACATTAATAAAAATGGTTCACTTTTTCTTTTTTTTCTTTTGTAGGTTTTTCAAAAGACTTATCATTTGAAGATAGTTATGTACGAGACTAAAGAGGTGTATTCAGTTAGAATTTTGGAGGAATTTAAAAGAATCTTTTATATTAAAAAAATCTTATAATATTCAATTAAAACTTGTAAATGATAAAAATAAGTCATGTGATATTCAATCAAAATTATTAGGATTTTTCAAAAAATACAATGAAATTAATTAGTATTCAATTAATTTTTTTTATATCTTATAAAAAGTCTCCTATTATTTAAAAGTCCAAAAATTTCAATGAATTTTTTCTAAAATAGATTTTATTGGATTTTATGGGATTTTTTTAGAATAAATTTTATTGGATTTCATGATATTTTTAATAAAAAATATAAATACCAGTATATCACACTCATCAAACAATCTCCCTCAAATCTTTAAAAAATTTCAATTTTTTTTTCTACTAGTTTCTTCCTCTTTTTCTTTCTCCCTTTTTTTCCTTCTCCATATCTCTCAAATTCATCTCTTATTAGTAATCTCTCAAATAAATGTGCACCGCCATCCCTGTTTGCCACCAAAACAAAGAAAAAAACGGTACCCGTTTGAAAAACAAGGTCCATCGCTGGAGAAATGAAGACATTAACATAGAGCTTGATGCCTTCTAACTTGGGACACAAAACATCAAGCTTTTAAACAAAAATAACATAGAGCACATAAATTTGTGACAACTCTATCATTTTAAAGTCATAAGTTTCTCCTTCTTTTCTATTTTTATTGTGACAGTTTGCAAAAAAATTTCTTCGAACAGTATATAAATGTCTTCATAACTTCTTCATTAAACTATTATCCGCAAGCTGTTTGTGAAAATTTAAAATTTATCATTTATTTATTAAATCAAATTGTCTTGGACACGTTAAGCACCAAGACTCCAGCAAACAGAAAATATATTCTGGTCATTGAACTTCAACCTTCAACAATAGAGTATTTCAATACCAAATCAAATTGATAGAGACAATTTTGAATCGGCCCTGAATATGATTATTGTTAGGATTCACTTTGTATCATACATATTTTTATAATATTTGATAATTTATGAGTCTTTTAAAATTTTATAAATCTATAAAATTATTTTAAATTTTATAAATTCATAATTTTATAAATTTATTAAAATATAGACTACAAAATTCTAATCATAAAAATCTTTTAAAAAAAGATTAAAAATTATTATATTCTTATAAAATCTTTTAAAATCAACAAAACTTTTTTATGTAAAAAAAATCTTTTTAAAATTCCAATTCAATACATGTAACTCCTTTCCACATGACTTTCCATCTTAATTTGTTGTAACTTTAGTGATATATCTTAAATTATGATTTTAAATTACTTTTTGGCGAATTCTATATTGTCATGTATAATTGAGATCTTGAAAGAAAAAGAAAAAAAAATTATTTTTTGAATAATGTATAGATTTTAAAGGTTATTCTATATGAACTTATTCTGGTTAAAGATCTAATAAATATCAAATATTGAATTCAAGATTTTTACTCAAGATCTAAAAATGCTATATACTCATTCTTTTAATTAAAGTCAATTTCTGTTAGTAAAATTGTCCACTTTATTATTACAAATTTTTAATGATTAAAATGAGCAAGCAACCCACGAGAAAAGGCGAACGTCGGCAAGGGAGAGAGGGAGCCATTGGTTCCCACTTCCCACATTCAGCACAATTGAATGCCAGAAAAAATAACATAGTCTCAAATTATAAGATTTGTTTTTTAATTGAAAAACATTTTTCAGTGTAAAAGAAAATGGGGCTTAGCTTAACCCAAACATTTTTTTTGCCTCAACCACAAAATTAATAATTGGCAAATTTGAGCCGAAAATATTGTTTTGATTTTAGTTGGGAGTCTCTGTCAATTGTCGTGAATAGATGGGGTCACAGGCCTACATTTTGGTCTCAAGACAAGACTAAACCCACTCACATCAAGTCATCATCAACTACCCCCAAACCCAAACCTCACCAATCATTGAACAACTACTACTCTGCTACAGTGCTACTTCAACAATAGCACCACCAATTCACCATTTCGATTTTCATCACCGCATAATAGTCGGTCCAAACCTGGAACCAAAAGCTAAAAAAATAAAGCGAAATCTGAAAGATCATAATAATAATAAACGACAACAATGCCAATATTTAAAATAAAATCTCAAATTCCGATCTGATACACATAGATGCTGATCGAAAAAATGAAAAATCTAAAAATGACCTCTCAACAAAACTCGTTTCAATTGGTAATACAGTAGTCAATTAGTACGGTAATTAACTCATGTTATGATCCTATCATCCTATGGTAAGGGTCTAGTCCTGGAATCCCGTTTTAGCCCAAATCGCGTTTCGAACCCTACTGAGATCGCGTCCTTTGAGAGTCCTCCCAACTCCTTCGTGCACCGAGAATGAAGCGATTCTCGTCTTCGCCAGAAACTCGTGCGGAGGCACTCTCCCAACTCCATCTTCCTCATCGCTCCGCGCTTCGTCGTCATCGTAGTTCCTCCTCTGGTTCCGTCCGTACTCATCACCGAGAATCTTCGACCAGTCCGGCACGTTCACCGGCAGCGACGACGGAGCACCGACGCGGCCGCCGGAAGAAGAGGAGTAGTTGTGAAATCTGGAGGAGCGTACGGATTTGCTAAGTTCGGGAGAGTTAGCGCGGGCGGATTTGTAGAGATCGGATTCGTCGAATTCGAAGGTGGAATCGGAGAAAGAATCTGCGTCCATGGCAGGGAGAAAGCGATAGGTTGATCTACGAATGTTGGTGGCCATGCGAATCGCACTATGGATAATCTTTGTTAGTCGTGGAGTTTGAACGTTCTAAATTGCTGAAGTTTTCAACCATACTCCGTGATGTGATTTTATAGAGGTTAGATTGCTTTTTGAAAACGGGAAATAAATGAAGAAAGAAAAAATGGTTGATTTTTGTCTGGTTGCGTGATTGGATAAGGCACAATGGAGGGGGTGGTAGCAATTTACCAATGTGCCCTGGGATGGAAATAATGAGATGAGAGTGAGTTGGGTAAAGTGAATTGAGGGTTACGAGAAGGATTGGAGAAAGTTGTCGCGGAGCGGGATTCCACTAACCTGGGCGGGTTCGAGAAAAGAGGTTCGAGGTGGTCCCGTTGAGAGGTTCGAGGAAGCGGACACGTGTGAAGCGTGGGAAGGGGGGAAGGGGCATGAGCACGATGTTGGATTGGATCCATTGCACACTCGTTTCTTACTAACTGGATATCAATTGTCCTCTCAAATCCGACACGCATAATCACCATGTTTATCGTTTCAAACTTCCAAATTATATTTATCATTCCCCAATTGCCAATTTAATTAATGGAGCCCTATGATTTTTGTTTCGTCCTTTCATTTTCTCTTATCATTTCAATGCTCTAATGCCATCATTATAATTAGAGTAAATTTGTCTCAAAACGCTTTTATGATTTTGGTTGTTTAAATTTTTAAAGGCACGTCTTGATTATTTTTCTCAGTTAAGTATTTTAATTATTTTCATCCAAATTCATAGCTAATTGCCTGCGTTATAGTATTATTTATATTAATATTCTTATTTTTTATAAATTACAGCAATATTTTTTGGAACTTTCATTGATTATGTATGTATTTCCTTTTTAATATATATTTTTTGACACTCCCTCATTTGATGGCGTTAATTTTTGTTAAATTTTTTAAATGAATCACAATAATATCCTTGATATTTTAAAAAAATACAACGATACAAAAAATAAAAATTAAACAAGTCTCACATTCTCCCAAGACTTTTTCTTTTTCTTTCAACCCAGTGCACCACCATGGTGTGGTCAAGAACGAAACACCACCACCACCCAAATCTAGCATGCCAAATCACCATTAATATTTATTATCCACTTATCGAGAATTTTCACACTACGTACATTTTACACATTTATCAGAATCTTCTACTAATCAAAATCTTTTATAAATAACCCTTTTAACTCACATACTTTAGAAAAACTTTTCATAAAATCATTCATTTGATAATTACTTTAAATTAAACATATTTAATTGTAAAATTTTTAACTGATAAAATATCAAAAATTAGATGTATTTTATTAATATAAATAATAATAAATAATTCTTTTTAAGTCTTCCTCGATTATACAGCGTCATCCCTATACAGCTTCCAAATCCTTCTCGCTCTAGTATGATTTGTCTGGGTATTATAACCATCAGCTTCACCCTACTCATCCTCGCCCATTCAAACTTAAATGCCACCACCTTGCGACACCTATGACCTTCACCCATATTACCGCACGACCCATCACCCACTATAACCACAACTGTGTGTATCACCACCGCCAACAACACACCTCCTTGCCGATGTTCACCGAAGCTCATAAGAGGAAGCAATCCATTTCTACCGCTCCAACAAGAGCAATCATAGGCAGAACAATGTGATTGTTGTTGTCGTCGATGAATTCATGAACACCAACGAGGCTGGTGTTGTTTAAGGCCTGTAACGGACCCATAACCCTCGTCAACTATGACCAAGATTTTGGAAGGGTTTCCTGCGTGGAAAAACAAAGCTCAATGCAAGATGAAGGTGGAGTGCATTTTTCCACTAAGTGTTTATAAAGCTGCTTGTTTTTCCCAAATAGGTATTTGGATGTTATAAAATTGAAAAATGTGAAGGAGAACATGAGGAGGAAAAAAAAGAAGAATAGGAAGAAGGGAATGAGAAGGTTTTTGTTGTGTTTGTTAATGGATTCCACCCAATGTGGGTGTTGTCGGTGTGGTAATTTTTATTATGTTTATTGTTAATTGTGTTCATCCTTTTCTTGCTATTGGTATCTTTGTTGATTTATCTCGGTATAGTGCATTGGTTTTTATGGTTGTGATGCTGGAAATTATTGAGTGCTTTAGTGGATATTTATTATGGAAAATCCATTTAACTGAATTGGCCATTGGTGAAATTTTGATGTTTTGGTGATGGTTTCTTGTCACTTTATTCCGTCTACTAGAACATTGTGTAAAAGTTGTGCTTACAATTTAAAAATTGCTTTTCCTTTTTTTTTTTCAAAGTTGTTCACTTTCTGAAAAATGAAATCTCAAGAAGAAGGGGTTGGAGATATTTCGGGAATAAAAAATCATTAAAATATCATGTGTCACTCGCATAGATCTATTAACAAATCTAACGTCGGGTGGGGTAAAATGAGACATGTGTCATGAGAATGTAAAAGTTAGAGAACTTTGTGTGCAGAAAAAAAAGGAGGGGTTACATGTGTAATTAAAGTAAACCTCAAGAGAGATTGTTGTAATTTTCTCTATATTTTTTTACTTTTTTTGGTAGTTAAAAATTGTTAGAAATTACTTGTGTAAATTATTTAAAAGATCATAAACATATTCATTAATTGAAGTCATGTTAACTAAGAAAATTTCGAGATCCAACTCACGACAATGATTGAAGTATCACCTTATATATTTTGGTCGATCTCACCATTTGAAACTCAAATCTTAAATCAACATCCACAATCAACATTTCCCTTGTGCCAAGAGTTTGGGTCAAGTTGCTACCCGACGATGATGAGTGCTAATCGTAATGGTTAGGTTTGGTGGCTATGGCGACACGACGATGGTGGTGGCTTTGGTGGCGACAACGCGTGTCAGTGATGGTATAGGTGCTGATGTTTGGCTATGGTTTTAGATTTGGTTCCTTCTCTAGTTCTCACAAATTTAACATGTTAAATGATTATGCGAATCATGAGTGATTTCATATCTAATTCGTGTGGTTTCAATTATAGTTTTGTAGATTTTTTTAACATGTTCTTCAATTTCATGCGATTTTTAGCGGCCAAAAATGGATAATAATAAAATAATAATAAAAATAAACGTCACATTATCATTTAATGATTAAACATAGAAAAAGGACCAAAACAATGAACGAGAAAAACTTTAGGACAACAATCTGTCTTCAGAAAGTTAATGGACCAAAATCTTAAAAGTCAAAAAGTTCAAAGACAAAAAATATAGTTTACTCTTACAATTATTGGTAGTTGCAATGATTCTAACTACATTACTCCCTCTAGTATAAAATATAAGAAGAAAAAAAATGGTACACTAACTAAAAAAGTTAAATTAACCACATTTAATTATATCAATTTCAATTGTAAAGTAATTTTTTTTCAACTTATCATTCATTGGAACTTGATATCAAGGATACATTTTTTTTATTAAAATTAAAACATCAACTAAATGAAAAGTATTTTAAAAATAATAACATTAAATAAGATAAAATAGTCGAAGTTTTATTATATTTAGAATAATAAAAAATATTTTTTCTTGATATTTAACAATGAAAGAATACCTTTTAGCATAACTACTCATAAGCTAGAACTCCCTCCGATCTCAAAAACAATTTCTTATAACTTGACGAATTTAAGTTCAAATATAATTAAGAGAGGTTGTTTCGTTTAGTGTTCAACCATGCTTTACATAAGATTACTTTGGAAAGATGACATACATGTGGGAAATAAAGCT
Organism: Glycine tomentella; assembly: GCA_007407185.1. Lineage (NCBI taxonomy): Eukaryota > Viridiplantae > Streptophyta > Magnoliopsida > Fabales > Fabaceae > Glycine > Glycine tomentella. The sequence continues at coordinate 1,485,476 of PYAF01006334.1, forward strand.
AATACAAATAAGTTTCATATAAATATGAAAAATATTAATTTGACAATGCCTTTCTATTTATCAGCTTGTCGACGAAACTTGCTTCGCAGGCTAACGCAGAATTGAAGACTGATTCAGTTATTTGTATTCATCTCGCCCTTTGCTAGGGTCTGCTTCATAGTACCTAGGCTTAATTGTTGGAGTTTTCTTGCAATAAACAGATACATAAATGTTATTTATGCACGACATTGTAATTTCCACTCAATTGTTGCTACACAATCGATTGTACAGGTTAATTAAATTGGATTTGTTCTGTTGTGTGATAACAGAGATATCCGGTGGTATCACCGGTGGTGTTTGTATGTAGGACCTGACTCTTCCCTGTCGGTCTATGGTGATCGGACCGACGACAGAAGACAAGATCACGGACACGGGAGCAATGGGGGTGCTGTGTGTGCCGTGTGAAGGGAAAGAAAGATGGGCCAGGATCAATAGTGCGTACCTTTCACCGGTGAATCTCTTTGCCTTATAACCTTTCGTCTGGACCGGAGATGAGGCGTTCTGTCTCCGTGATGGCAGCCGACGGGTCCTCTCCCCTTATGCCTGTAGCGAGGATCAAGGATTATCGGCCGGTAACTGCTCCTGCGTCATAAAGGGGAATCCCTGATTGCTCGGGTTCATTAATGGGGAGGATAAGGGATCGCATCCGTAACAGGATTCATGTTAACCATTGCATTATTTTATATATATTTGACGGTTGATAATCAATGACACAATGATGGACCAAATTTTCCCAAGTCCATCCGCCTTTCACAAACACTAGGAAGATTTTAAATTATAAGACCAACCCCTTGTAGATTGCCAAAAATTATTAAGTGTTTCTTATTGATTATCATCTGATTTAAGATCTCAACCAATCTTTACGTGATATATATAATACATATTATTAATTATTCCATCTTGATTTACATATTTAAATCATGTTATTTAGAAATTAGTCAGAATCATGATAATTATTGGGAGAAATATTCCTGTTATTTATAAAGAAATATCAAGTTTAGAGATTTTAATACCCTAATTGGAATTGACCGAGTTCAGTTGCTAAGAAAATAAGTCAAAGTGAAAGAATCTCTTTTCAACACATTAGAATTTGAACGAAACATTAAAACGAAAATATTCAACGATAATAATGTAAAACTCTGATAATTTTTGATACACTGCACCACCTTTTGTGATTGGACTTGTCTTATATTTGTGACATTCGCAGTACGTTACTGTAGTTGGGCTTTGTTTGGGCCTTCGGCCGTACCATAATTATTTTTTTGGCTAAATAAACATCAACACTTGCAAAAATGAAAAGTTTCTACTCTGTCAGAATGGCGATCTGACGCTCATGCATCATGCGGTTTAAAATTGTTTTTAATTACGGGGCAAAAGTTATAATTACAAACCATAACGTCATGTCTGCGATCTTTTCAAGCGGAGATTAAACTAGTATATATAATAAAGGATGGATATTGGATGAGTTTATATATACAATGAGAGGGATTATCCATTGCTGTGGATTCTTCGAGTGGTGAAAATTAGCCAATAATTTGAATTGATCTTACTATGTTGCCACTGTCAATGGACGACCCTAGCATGTCATCAACAATAAGATTTCAATTGTACCCGTGTATGCAAAAACACCCTGTCAGTATCCTGTTCCATCGATGCTGCAGCCAAAACAAAAAAGCGGCAACAATTTTTCACGGAAAAGAGAAAGAAGAGTAAGTTAAATGGTTTTGAGAGTGAAGTATAATAACCAAATTTGGCTCCAGTTGGTGTGACAATATTATGCTTAATTTGGTCACGCTAAGAAGGGACGACAAAGGTTGTCTCTCATGGTTTATGGCTTTAAGGTTGAGATGGTGCGATGATGATTCAAGTCAGGTGACATTGTTTGATGGGTTAAAAAATTGACTCTCTGGAAGAAGGAGGATGAAGTCACAATTTGCATGAATTATATATAACTTATTTATCCTATCGATTCAGTAAAAGATAAATATTTATAATATCTAATGGTGGAGAGTTAGTTGCCTTTGCAATTCTGTATCTATACGCATCTAAAACTTAAGTACTGTAACATTATATATAACTTAAATATTTTTGAGTTCTTTGTTTTATTTTAATAATTAATCGTACCGACTTTCATTTTGTGAATCATGACAGAGAAACTTTATTTGAAGAATGATATTAAAAAATATTTATAATATTATATTTCTTTTTCTTTCCTCGAAAGTTGTCTGTTACAAAATAATTAATTTATGAAGGAAAAATATTTACATCTACAACAGAGATTAGTGTATGTTTGGTCTAGAGAAAAAGTGAAGAAAATAGTAGAAAGTGATATGAATATATTAAAGTTAAAACGTTTTTTAATCAATTATATAAAAAGTAAAAGAAAAAATATGAATATAAAATAACTGATATAGAAGAAAAAATCGTATACAAAGAGAGTCTTTATTAATTATTATACAAGTCACCCTTTTATTTTCTCCCCAAAACCAACTGATTATAATCGGTGGTAAGTTAAAAAAATTTAACGAAAGAAAGGGCTCATGACAAACATGTTCATATTTTCCAACTAAATCCAAAGTTCTTATGATGTTTGGCGGCCACCTACTGTTTTGCTGGACAGGCGGATGTCGATCTGCATAGTACGCATATACATCATAAATACGACCACTTTATTCTGTTAATTAAGAAGAAGGTGAATGTTTAAACCCTAATGTTTAAAATACCCCAACAATTATTGGCAGACTCCAGCGTGTCAGTGCGCTGTCATACATGACAGGCTGACTAATCGAATGTGACCTAAATAGTTAGTCATTTTTTGCATATAATATTAATAAATGGCATTAGAAATATGCTATGGTCTTATTTTTTCAACCACTCTCCGGACATGGACAACAAATCTTCCATTGAAGCAATGTTTTTAAGCAGATTTTTATTGAAATAAATATATGGAGCAAATAATGATGACGACCATTGCGATAAGAACACAAAATTGACATGTATCGCCGCCCACCTAATTCCAGTACATTATGGTTTAGTCATATTCCCGTATTTCAAATATCATGTGCTTATGAATTTCGATTTTCCAAAACCCAAAGTAATGTTGTGGCTGAGAATACACCACGTGTTGACGTTTGTGTACCAAGATTATGTTGTGTACAACAAATCTTCTCTTATTGCCTGTGTCAGATGAGAATGACTCTTTAGGTGGACGGTGGTTCCTTTGAAATTTTTAAGCAATAAATACAATTTCATCAACTTATCTTTGTGTTTCAGCGGCGTTTTCTCGCCTTGTGAATAGAATTATCATTATGTTTGTTGCTCATTCTGACTGGGACTGCCACTTTTTTTTTTTTTACCATGGATCAAGGCAGCTTAATCATGTCACTGTCCAATAATTCCTTCTCTCTATTGAAATTGTAGACAACTTTATTATTCACTGGAAGATGAAGGAGGAAATTATAAGCAGAGAAATCGCAAGCGAAGCAGAATATCAGTAATCCGTGAAGGCGTGAACAGTTAGTCAAGGAACAAAAACTTGTGATTCTAATTCATGAGTAATCTTTTCGACAGTCCCTACAAACAGGAGAAAGGGAAATTGTTCTCGTCCATTTATTTATAAATGTTTTATGCGTGAATTGAAGAAAGTTGATTTGTGCTACACTCCTACGGGTGATAAATTCAGTTTACCTCAAATATAATTAAGAAATTTGCTCTTGAATGGATAATAACAACATATATAATTTCCTACCAGTAAAAATAACAATATATATAAAAGATATTTTTGTTTAAACTTAAAAAATTAATTTTCTTTTAAAATCTTTATAAAAACTAAAAAATGTAAGTTATCTTTTGTTTAATTAAAATTACATAAATATTTTTATTCTATGCCAAAAAAGTTTTTTTAAAATTTGGTTTATATCAAATCTTTTAAAATTATTAAAAATTATCAAAAAAATAATAATTTTTTTTATTTTACTTTTCTTTTGAAAGTTTAAGTAATACGTACACTAAAAAAAATTGAAGTACTTTTTTTTAAATAAAAATATAAACAAATTAAACTTACTCATAAGTGACAAAGTACACATTTTATTATGTGATGTTATGTTATAACAATTTATTTGAATCAACATGTATGTATGGTT
>PYAF01006334.1:1495893-1517283 GCA_007407185.1 Glycine tomentella
TATTATTAAAAATAAAATAAAAAAATAAATTTATTAACCCTAGCATTGAATTTATTTATTTTATTATTTGTCTTCATGTCATATTTATTTTATATTTAAAATAATAAATTCTTATTCACATATAGAATCTACTTTTTTTTTTTAACAGAACTTTGAACCTACTTTTGAAGTCATTATCCATATTTCATAATCACGGCTTACATACCACTTTTAAAAAATATTCAAATTGTTTACTAATTTAGTAATTTTTTAAATAAAATCATGTCACTTGATGAAAAGGTCAAATAAACCTAATAAATCCACTATGATTAGTCTTATATCAAAGAAATTTAGATAATGTTTATGAAGTTATAAGTTAAAACCTAATCAACAAATGTTCTATAAACTTCATGTTCAGATCCAACAGTGAATAATGATCTTTCTTCGCCATTCTCGGATGTACAAAGCTTTACACTGTCTCACTTTATCTGGTTCGCAAAGGTTGGGGCTGGTTATCTTAAATTGCAGGGACATGTGGGTTTACTGTGGAAATTGGTTGTGCATTTTCGGCCCATAGCAAGTTCAGTAGCCTGGGCTACAAATAAGCAAATGAGAAATTTGTACACACATTTCCCCCTCAATATCCCATTAGTTTTTTATTTTTATTTTTTTTATAATGATTGTTAATTATTTTCCTTTCTTTGTTTTTTTTTGTAGGCATATCTAAAAGCCTCTATTCATTCCAAATGGGCCATGGCTTAGTTTTTCTGTGATAAATTCGAATAAAACATAAAAATCTTGAAAAAAAAGAATAAAGCATAAAAATAATATTATGGGTGCATTTTACATAAAAAAAATTATATATAGTGACAAAATTACAAATATTTTAAGTAGGTAATTTTTTTTTTGTCTGAAATTCATTACAATCAAACTAATGGTGGGATATTATTAACTAGTATGCATGAATTCTTGAAATTGACTTTTATTGTTGTTATTGTAGAAAAGAGAAAAAAAATTAAGTCTGGAAATTGTGTATGAGAGAGATGGTGTAAATAAACTTCGAGGGATACAAGTGAGTAATAAGAATGTGTAAGAAAAACCTAAAATAAAAAAATAATATTTTTCACTTGTAGAAATAAAAAAAAATTAGTTTTTTCGAACATAGTCAATGTGCTTATGTGCATATTAAGGTTGAAAATGCAAAGAAATTGGCCAGATAAGCAAGCATGTTAAACAAACGTTAAGGTTGTGTACTTGTGTTTGTTCAACCTGGAAAAAAAATATTAAGAGAGGAAAAGTCGAAAAAAATTGGATAAAACATGTTTTTCTCTCGCATTTGCTTCGCGTAGAAATAGAATCAAGCGAGTTTAGAGAAAAAAGTTAAAGTGTGATACTAAGTTTGAAAATAGCAAGAGAGAGATACTTATTATTTTAATTTTAATTTTTCTGATGCTCTTTAGCATCAACTTCACATACATGTAGTGGAGGGGAGTGGGGCCTCCGAGTGGGAGAAGAACACATTTGATTAATATTCACCTCTTGCATGCGCTTTGTGCCTTTGTAATAATGTGACTGGGTGGACCAAACAGAGCCTTTGCTGCCCCTCTAAGCTAAGGCAACCCCATGCTTCAATTACTACTCCTTTTCCCCGTAGCGACTAAGCAAAGCATAACCCCCCTTCCTTAATATATTAGACATATACATGCCTCCCTCGCATTAACAATTGCTGAAAAGTTCACAAAAATTCTATTTGACTATTAACACGTGAATAAGACCCCGATGAGGATGAGTTTGTAATTAATACACCAATAACCAATGCATTGCATGCTATGCATAATATTCGTATTTAGGGTTTTTACTTCAAGGAAATGATTAGTAATGGTGGTTGATTGATTACTGTATGATTTATTCTCTTGTAACTAATTACTCGTATTAATTGTATGCACTCAAGTATATGCCCCAAGCTTTCACAGTCCCTACTTACTCAAGTGTAAGCATATCATTCTTGGAGCCACGTCAAGACATTCCAAATAGCACAATAATAATCTGTATGGTCGTGACAAGAGGCCATTTGACTTCTTTGCCCAAGCTGTTCCAATCAGTACATTTTCTTGTACTTAAATTACAAACCATTTTGATGCGGTCAGGGACAACGAGGAGAAAGATCAAGGGAAAAAAAAAAACCCACATTGATAAAGGATTGAACAAAACTTAGATGCAGTTGTGATTAAAAGCTCGCATTAAAAGTCAACATTGATTATCAATATAAATTCCTATTTTGATTAGAAAACAAAATCAAAAGTAACTCTATAGATACCTCCAAGTTCTGCCCTAAATGATTACCAATTCAATTAGTAAAATATTAAATATTATGAGTGGCAGTAGAGACGACATGAATGTAAAGACCAGTTGTGAATTGGAATCTAAAAGTAGTTTAGAGTTGTTACATCTGTTACACTATCAGAACTAGCTAGAAGTAGGTAGTGGTTCATCGTGACTGTTTAAATTAACAGAGAGAATAAACAGTAGAATTTATTGACCAATTGAACAGGAAAGCTCATTTGGAGTTCTCTTCCTTTACTCGAAACACAAGGAAGGTGTCTGCATGACAATCGATAAGGGATTAGTAGCCAGCATAATTTAGTACAACTACTACTACTATATTTACTAAAGCTAGTTGAAGGTAGATCTAAGCTTAGATTAATATTTAATGGGCAGTTTAGGAATTAGAAAAACATTCAATGTTGGAGTTGGGGTCTGCTGAAAGCAAACCTCATAATTCTGTTTCCCATTCATTCATTAGCCTCCTTTTCCCAACACAAAAATTCATGTCCAAGGAACAACCACTTTCTCAGGAGTCAGGACCATACCATTATAAAAAGCCAGTTCAACCCTCCCACACCACAAAGTCAAGGAGACAAAACAAACTAAACATGAATCCCATTGGTTTCTCTCTTCTCTCCCTGGTTTCCCTAGCACTTGTCTCAATTGTCACAGCCCAAGAAAGAGCCCCTCATGGGCTTGTTTACGAGAATCCTGAAGCCTTTTCACCATCAGCATATAACTTCTTTCACCCGAATGAACGAAAGCCCGAGACCAAAAACCCTTGTGCTGCATCAAAATGCTCACCAATGCCTTTAGTAGTACAAGTGGAAGCTACTGAAATTCATGAAAGCAAAGCCTCAACACCTCAAGGAAGTAAGAAACAATTGGGAGCTGGTGGTGTAGCTGGCATTATCTTTGGTGTTGCTTTTGTTGTGCTTTTAGCAATGGGGGTCTACCATGTCAGGGTCACTCGCCGAGCCAACATGAGTAGAGCCAAAGCCAATGGTGCTGTTGCTTGATGTGCCTTGCCTTTAATTCTATCATAATTACTTCAAATCTCACCCTAGATTTAGAACAAGGCTGTGTAATGTAATGCCCCTCAACTTTTATTCCTCTAATATCTTACTACTAGACTATTAGTTATCTGCTTTTATCTTCTTCAATTTGATTTTGGTTAGCCAATGTATCTACTGTTGTGAATTGTGATATAGTGATCAGTTTCAAATTGGGATATTCTCTAACAGTCATCAAGGTCAAGCGTTTTCAATTTCGTACTAGCTTCTTAGAATATTCATTGGGAACACCAGCAGATAGAAGGCAAATATGATACGAGTAATGTAGGAAAAATTGTGTAGGTACTAATTATAAGAATCCTGTCGTGCGTCATATGCACACCGATTAAGACTTTAGAATGTAAAGGTAAAAAATGAAATCCCTGGACTAAGGAATAGCATTCCTGTACATATTTTGCAATATTTTCTTCATAAGCTAAAATTTATTGAAATAAGTGGATATGGATTGTTTGAACTTGTATACAAGTTCAGCTCATAACTACATTATTTAGACCTATAGACCATGTTCAATAGATCTGTGTGTCCTTTGCAATATTAAGTAAGAACCACGACTACTCTAATATTACATAAAAAAACAAAGTCCTTTTATTTTTTTTCAAAAGTCCTTTTGTAACTATACAAATTCCGTTGTATTCCCTCCGTTTTTTATAAGTGTTAGATTTAGAAAAAAAAACTGTTTCTATTTATTTATTATTTGTAAAATTTAATATCACATTAGTTATTCTTTTATTATTTATATCTTTATTTTTTAATATTTAATTATTTAACACATGTATTTATTATAGAGTGAGAAGAAAAAGAGATAAAAAAAAATCCATGACTATTTTATTAGAATTAAGAAAAATTATTTTCTTTCTTAATTTCTACATAACAATTTTAAACTACACATAAAAAAACGGAAGGAGTATATCTTAACAAATTCCATCATGTATTTCGACAGAACTTGTTCAGATATACAATGGAAATAAATCTTTACTGTATATTTCGATAAATCTTATCAAAATATATTAATAGATCTTATCTAAGTACATAACAGAAATAAACTTCCGCTATGTGTCTCGACAAGATTTATCTGAGACATACGACAGAAACTCCTTTTTTTTAAGGATATTTTGATAAAAAAAATTCTTTAAAAAGTTCGGACGAGCTTAGCACAATAGGGGTGACTGGGTGAGAAGAACCGTCCCCATGGAGGAAACAACGTCTTTCAATGGCAGCCTAACAAGTTTAGCGGGGATGGGAAAAAGAAGGGTATTGCTTCCTGCACTTTTCTATTGCTTCTTGCACTCCCTTTTATCTTTTAGAATGGTAAGTCTGAAATGCAAAATTACATTCTGAAATACATTCCTTTTTTGACTTTTAAAATTGTCAATCCAGAAGGTCAAAAAAATATTTCAGAAAAAGTGCAAGAAAAAACTTGAGAAGTGCAAAAAAGCACAGCTGAAAAATAAAACGATGAAAGGTGGAATATTCACGAAGTCTTGTTGGTCTAAAATATCCGATGGACTTAGTTGTAGGGTTATTCTCTCGAGTTCAGCCCAAACACATGTTATATAATTTTTTAGCCCATATTTTTTCTTTTCTGTCTTTTATTTATTATAGTAATTTAAATAAGTAAATTGATTTTATGTGAAAATTTCATATTGTATTGTCGCTTCAGTAAACACCTAAAACGTATTTGAGCATCTGAGTTTGGGTTAGAAGAAAATCCCATGTAATACATTTTAGTGTATGTTTATTTACAGTTTAGAATAATTAATTTTGATATTTACCTTTTTTTTATAATCATAATATTAGTACGAAGTTGTTCCCATTAAAAGTAATACTAATCTTTATTAACGATCTTGAGTACATACAAAGTGAATATTTTTCTCTTAACATTATTGATTTCATATCTAAAGAGTAACTAAGATATTTATGTTATATTTTTCAACCATGATGTGAGAAAAAAATTATTGAAAAGTTATAAATTTATATGTTCACAAGTAAAAAGTTTAGTTGAGAGAGTTAGAATTAGTTCTGTAAAAAACAGTTACAATTAGTTTTAATAATCCCTTTTATAAGCACTCGTAGATAAAGAAAATAAAATGAATCAATGTTTTAAGTTAAAAATAATTTAATCACCTCAGTTTTTTTACAAACTCTCTCGTTTAATTTCATCATAAACTAAAGCATATAAATTAATTTTAATTACTCTTGTATAAATCTTTGGCGAGAAGTTTATTTAAACTTAACCTTCAACTTATTTTGGACTCAAACATAATTCAGATAATCGTAGTCTTAGATAAAAAAATGTTCCATATGACTTGATAAATGTCATAAATTTAGAAAACAGAGTAATATTTTTTACCATCAAAGTCAAAAGTTTTTTTTTTTTTTTCAGCATGTGACTTCCTTGCTAATGGCCAATCGAACATTGCAACCCCTTCCCCTTCTTCTCATGTGATATTTCTCTTCCCTTATGCTGAAACATTTCATCACTTACGGTCCCCACAAACACCTTCTTAAGTCAGCATCGTGCAACAGACCACTCCATTGAATCCAAAAGTCCCATGGTCCTTTCTTTTTAGGATCAAGGATGTTTCTCTCCCTCTCGTGTCCATATCCTTTCAACTCAACCACTTCTTCTTACCCTTTTACTCTTACACAGTGACACATCATTTTATGATAACAAACTTTTCAGCATGCACACGTATTCCCATGTTATTTGACACACCACACCTTCATTCTCAACTTAATAACCGAAATCAATTCAACAAAAACACAAGAATTCGAGTAATCATCGATCTCATTAGTTCCTAACAAACTTTTATATTTCTTCTAGTTGGACAAAGATAGCTGTGGATTTTATTTTAACCATTAGTTGTTGGTTATTCTAAACAACTTAATTTTTATGCAGTGTTAGTGTAAATTGTTTTACAATGTGAACTAATTATATATCATGATTAGCATGACTTTTAACTTTTAAGTATTGGTTATAGTCATTAAACTTATCAAATATACAATGAATTGCAATTAAATAACCCTGTAAAAATTCTTTACACGTTGAGTACATACACTTTTTTCTCTTTACTTATTACCCATTTTAACTATTTAAGCTACAACTTAATAGGTCTATTAGTTAGAGGGTACAAGTACTTCCCAAGGACACGTGAAACAAGATCGAAATTCAAAGATCTCATTCTCAACTAGTCACGACTCAGGATGGATATAATGATTTGGCTGAAACTGTGAATGGGATTGTCTGAACCATTTGTAGTGGCTGCTATCTAGGCAGTGGAAAAACTCTTTTCCTCCAATGCTAATGCGTAAGCAAAACAGCCAATGTGCTCTTCTGTGGGAGCTATAGAGCTTAGAAGTAAGCATTTTGCAGAGTCCCCGAAATAAAAAAGATACTATAGACAAAATAAATAAAAAAAAAAACAAAAATAAGAAACAGCTATTAGGTCTTCTGCAACACTAGAAGAGCATGACTGTATTGATGTACAGATTCTCTCTCTGTTCGTTTGTCTCCTGTTACTGTTTCTGTTATGCAATGAGTCCTGTAAATGGTGATTTTTTTTCTTCTTTTTTCTTGGGATTATATCTCTTAAATCAGTTCTAGACCCAACCTGAATTATCATCACAATTTGCCACTTTTCTAGTTGTACTTTACTTGCTTTAGCCTCAGCTCTTTCTAGAGATCTAAAATTCCATGAGCTTTTGCTGACAAGGATCATGTTTTTGGCTTTTGTAGTTTACCTTCCTGAGAATCATCACTTTATGCTTTTACCATGGTTCACACTTACAACATTGTTCTGCTCTCATTGCACTTTGTAGGACCAACAATGCTGTTATATGAAAGAAAGAAAAAAATAGAATCCTGATTTTGCTTTCGTAAAAATGATACCTCTTTTCTGAATCAGTGAATCTATATTCAATTCCTTGCAGGTAATTGAGGATGAGCTAGGAAATACAGGTAATGGGGTTTTTGAGTAATTCATCAGTGCTTGGAAAAACACTTGGCTCTTAGTCCAGGTTTTGAGATTCCTTGGGAATATTTTGGGAATTGGAACTCCATTTCTCTGCTGGTGAAATTAGTGGGGTTTTTATTAACAATGTTCAAAATGAAACCAGCAATTCCACCTGTCCATTTCAATGAAGACAACCTGTTTAAAGCGTTTTCCAGCTTTTCTTGTTGCCTTTCTTAGCTGGATAGTATACTTATTATAGTCAACCAAGACCACTGTTTGGATTTTTGGGAAGCTAATGCTATAGACTAGAGTCTTAGTCTTACACTAACCTTCCTTTTTCCATCACTTTCACAATTACTTCTCTTACTACTTCCACATCTCCTTGGTAAATACGTAACTTACTCTAGATCATGCAAAGCGTGTGTTCAATTCTTTCTCTATTTTGACCGCTCTATAAATCAGTGTGCTGTGTGTCTGTCTAATCTATTCTCATTATGGCAGTTCACTACATTTCTTGGTATGTTTCATTGCTCACTCATGAGCATTGCCCCCTTGTGCTATTTCTTGTTGTTAACAAATGCACTTGTCACTTTGGATCTTGGTTTACTTTTAGGTGTCTCCAATAGTTTTTCTGTGAAATTTGACTGAAACTTACTCATGTTTCAAATTTATTTTCGCCCCTTGAATATGTCATATGTGCATACTTTACTATGTCTCTTGAAGAGCTTATAAGAATGAGAGTTTCTTCTTACTATTTAATGACGGTCTTTTGAAACCATGTAGGGGTGGATCAGGGACGTTTTAGAGGCGAGTTTGATGCCTTTGCTTTTTAAAAAAACAAGAAGAAACTGAAACTGAGAACTCATTAGGAGTTCATAGTGTAATGCAAGTTTACAATGCGATTGCTATGGGGGCTAAGGCTGCCCCTACTCATACTGATTCAACTTTTATACCCCAACAAATCAACCTACAAATTATACGGTAAGCTTTTGTTATTTTATTTTTTTTAATCTTATATCACATTCACGAACAAGTTCTCTGTATAAAAAAGTTTTTGGAACTTCAGTAAAAAAATGAGAGAATTTTTCATGATCTTTGTGTTTAATTTATTGAGTTCCAAGTGCTATTGGCTTGGTATTTCCATTAGAATGATTGAATGTAGTAGTAATTGACATGGTCAAAATTTTGACTTGGGTAGAGTGCTGTTAATTGGACCACTTAAATAGTAAATTTTTCAACTATGTTCTCATTTTTCCATGGAAGTACACATAGAATGTGGGAGAGTCAATGATTTCGCTAGTTACAAGAACTGAATAGGCTTTTATTAACTGCAGCTGAGGCTTTGTTCACTTTCAAGGGTTCTCTTGGAGGTCCACAGCAATTAGGATGCAGCATTGTAAAATATCCATGTCAAATGCAATGGCCTTGTCTTGACTGCTATAAACTAAAAGATCCAGGTGCTTTTTTCTCAAATTCTCTGTAAGCTCCTTGTCTCCGTCTCTTTGAATTTGTGTGTGTAGTGATTAATTCCGAGGATATTGATCATTATGTCCATACTTGGATAAAAAGATTAAATGATGTAGAACTGTAGGAGTAATATTTTATCCATACTTGTTTTTCAACTTTCGTAACTTAAGGTTTGGGATATTAAATATCGGTCTCCTCTTCTGACTCCATAATAAAAAGTTGGCTAAAAGTCTAAAACACATTTTTTCCCTTATCTTGTTCTTTTTAGTTTAGTTCGCTAAATTTAAAAAAATTCATTTACTCTCTAAAAGTGTTTCTGTTGGACAAAATTGATTTTTCCATCAATTTGGTAATATTTGGCTAATTGTATGAGATGTCTCATCATATGAGCATTTGCCACATGCCCACATCAATTAAAATTATTTTTTTAGTGCAAAAAACTGATGGAAACACAAACGAAAACTTTGAGGAACCAAAAATGAAAATTTTCAAACTTCAGAGATAAACTGAAAAATAAGATAAGGACCAAAAGTGTATTTTACTAGTTTTAGCCTAAAAAATTTCACTTTTCACTTCAAATGTTTTCCTTGAAAAATCCCAGTTTAATCATAGGAATCGTAAGAAAAGCTCTCTACTTGAGAAACAGGTGGAATAACAGCAAAGATAGATGGGAATAACGACGTTCCAACACTTACACCTCTTCAAGAAACTCAAGTTAGAAAACCAGGAGGAACAAGGGCTGCTGCCATAGTTGGTATTGTTGTTGCTGCCTTAGTCGTCATTGTCATTTTGGTGACTGTCTATATCTGCTTGATGCGTGTTAAAAGATTTATGAGGCAAACATCTGAGGTTGCTTCTTCTATGCCATCTCCCACTGGTAAGTTATTGAGTTCGATAAATAGCCAAATTCGTTTTTTAGAGTGTGAGTGCTTAGAAATTGATTCCTGAAAGACGAAAAAAAATCAAATTTAATCCTTGACTTGCAAAAAGTACAAAAAAATTGTAATACATACAAATTAATCCCTAAACTTTACAATTTAATGTAAAATTGGTCCCTGAAACATATAACTTATTGTCAAATTGATTATTGAATATTATAACTTAATAACAAAATGGTTTTACAAATTTGAATGACTAATTTGTCACATTTTTTGCTTAAGGATGAAATTTGTATCCTCTATTTTTCAAGAACCAATTTGTCACCGCATCACATTTTCGGGACGATTTTGGTTATTTACCCGAGTTCTTTATTATCATATTATGAGTAGATATAATTAACTAATCAGAGTTTTGATTCATTAGGTTATAATCCTACTATGATATTATTTTTTAACAGTTGAAATGGGAGGAGTCAACAACGCACAGCATGTTAATGCTTTCTCTCCACATTATACGCATAACACAAGACAGTTAACAATTTTGGAACTAGAACAAGCAACACGAAATTTCAGTCATAGTAATATTATTGGTGAAGGTGGATTTGGTTTTGTATACAAGGGCTTACTTCAAGATGGATCCATAGTGGCTATAAAAAGGCGTCTATTTGTTCTGACAGAGGATTTTGTCCTTAAGGTAATAAAATATGTAATGAAGTGTGTTTCTTTGTATGTCATAATATATGTATGAAAAATTGAAAACTAGCATTCTTCGCTCCAATATTGGCATATATGAAGGTTTAGAAAACTTTTACCAAGTATTTTGATTGAATGGCAGGTGAAGCAGATAGCTCATATTCATCACAATCATCTTGTGAAGCTCATAGGCTATTACGAAGATAGCTATCAACAATTACTTGTGTATGAATATCTCCCTAACGGCAATGTAGGGAGTCACTTATATGGTACTCTTTCCCTCCATGTTTATGTGACATTTGTTTCACCTCGCTTTATATCTTTAGCACTGCTTAATGCATGTGGTTATGCAAATGTGCAGACAGTGAAGGTTTACCTATTGGAAGGTTGGATTTGTGGCGAAGGATATCTATTGCTTCAGGCGCGTCCAAAGGTAAACTTATATTGGCTATGATTTTTGCTTTTTGTTGTATTTTTCTTTAAGAATTCAAAACAGTCAATTCAGTCTCTAGTTTGCAACAGGTGTGGAACATCTTCATAGTTTGGTCCCTCCTTTGGTTCACACAAATTTTAGAACTAGCAATGTTCTGTTAGATGAAAATTACACGGCCAAGGTTTCTGATTATGGATTCTGCAATTCGCAAACACAAGTTGATAATGTTGGCTCATCTTCAAATGTAGACCGTTTTCTAGACCCGGAGTATGCTACAACTTACTCTTTTATAGTTTTATGGAATCCAATATCATTTTGACTTTCCATGTTGATTTGAATTAAATAATATACTATTTTTTTTTATTTCTCACAAAGGTTGAGCTTTCCACAAAACTATACGGAGAAGAGTGATGTATACAGTTTCGGGGTCTTCTTACTAGAGTTGATTTGTGGTTGTGAAGCACAAAACAAAAGCATGTCAAACCCAGATGAAAATATAGTGTGTCAGGTATACAGCTTCCAAACTTGATGGATGTTGGATTTTTCCACTTTAAGCTTTACTTATCCTAACTTTAATTAATAATTTGAAGGTAAAAAATAGCATTGACTTAGACAAGTTTGTTGACAAAACGCTGGGGGAGCAAGAAAAGCCTGGTGCTAGAAGAATGATGAAATTGGCATTGCAATGTGTGGATGTGACTAGTAGAAGGCCATCAATGGCGCAAATTGTGCATGAGCTGGAGCAGATTCAAAGAGAAATTGCTCCAATGTATTCTCATTTCAACGAGGAGATTGGTGCCGTAACTCTAGGGAGTGAGCTCTTTCAGTAAGCCTTGCGGATTGCGATGTCACTTTAGAAACCATTTTTTTTTTGTTGCGTAACTATTATTATTGTTATGGTTATTGACTTATTGTAGGTATATTGGTCCTGGAAGGATATTATTCATTTGTAATTATTTCAAAGTAAATAAAATGTTGAAAATAAGTAGAATTAGATTGGATTTAATAAAAAGAATTGGATTTAATAAATTTGGGCAAAAGATGTTGATTTTTAAAATATCTTGGACTTATCTAATGGATGTAATTCAGTTAGTAATACATGTTGAATTTGTAAGAGAATATTTGAGTGATGCAAAATAAACTCTTGGAGAAGGACAAAGAGCTTTAAGTGTCATTAAGTTCCAATCCAGAATTAGTGTTATAATCTATCAAACCTGTGGGGATATTTTGGTGTATCATTGGAAAGCTTAAGGTCCTAATTACAGTCTCTATCATAAACAATAAAAGTTTCTTTTTTTTTCTTTCTCAAATATAAGTAAATCTTACTTATGTCTTATTTAATGAGACTATTTTTAAAATATTTTTTATTTAATAAGATTAAAAAATTGTATTTATATTATGTTTCAATGAAAAATAGATTAGAAAAATTGTTTATTTTAATTGAAAAATAATATAATTTAATGAGGTTAATTAATGTTGTTAATAAAATTGAAGTATATATTTTTCATCTTATATAATCTAAACCAAACGAGTGGATTGAATAGAATTAATGGGGTGGAAAACCAAGCTTCTTCATTGAGCTAGAAGGATAACACTAGCTACGTCTGCTAAATACGACTCCAAATTCCAACAAACTCCATGTAGAATAAGCAGCTCTTTGATTGAATAACGATATTAGGATGATTAAAAATTTAAACATAATATTACTCTCTTTTTTATCAGTAGTTTTAAAACTATTATAAATGAAAAAAGCATTAATGTAGTGGAATAAATTTAATTAAAGAAAACCAAAATTTCAATATGTGAATGAATTTGCAATAAAAAGTCTATGAGCGTTAAAGTGGATACTAGTCATGACTCTTGAGGCAAGAAACGGTGGTGTGATAAAGAGGATTATTGATTGATTTCCGTTTTGTTCCGCTCTGAGTTGAAAGTCAACGAAGGCTCACATCACAAACTCATATATCACTCAGATCTCTCTTCTCTTTCTTCAATTCCATTGTTTTTTTGTTCCCTTCACTCTCAGTCTCTCACAATGCGAATCCTCGTCCTGCTCTGTCTCGCCACCCTTCTCTTCTCTTCTTTCTCTCCCACCCTCTGCGATGACCTCGCCGACCACGAGGACCTCAGCTTCCTCGACGAGCCCTCCACCGCCCCGGAGCACGACCATCACTACGTCGCCGATGACGCCAATTTCGGCGACTTCGAGGACTTCCAGGAGGACGACGCGGAGGCGTACAAGCAGCCCGAGGTGGACGAGAAGGACGTCGTCGTTTTGAAGGAGAAGAACTTCACCGACTCCATCAAGAACAACCGCTTCGTCATGGTCGAGTTCTACGCGCCCTGGTGCGGCCACTGCCAGGCCCTCGCGCCAGAGTACGCCGCCGCCGCGACGGAGCTCAATGGCGAAGACGTAATTTTGGCAAAGGTGGATGCCACCGAGGAGAATGAATTGGCGCAGCAGTACGATGTTCAGGGTTTCCCCACTGTCCACTTCTTCGTTGATGGCATTCACAAGCCTTATAATGGCCAAAGGACCAAGTAACTCTTTCTCTCTTTCGCTACAACTTTTTTATTTTTATTGGATCTGACGAGTGGCGATTTTTTTGTTTTGTTTTGTTTTTAAATTTGATTGGAATGCAGAGATGCTATAGTGACGTGGATTAAGAAGAAGATTGGACCTGGCATATACAACTTGACTACAGTGGAGGAGGCTCAACGCATTTTGACCAACGAAACTAAAGTTGTTTTGGGCTTCCTCAACTCTTTAGTTGTAAGTCTTCAGATTTCTTTGTGCATCGTTGGATTCATGTTGAAATACCAGTTAACGTGAGTTTAGCTAAATTTCACATTTTTGGTTCCAGAATTGATTTTGACTTGAATTAACATTAGATCGTTTCTATGTTGGATCAAAATTTTATACCGAGTTTTGCTACTAACTTACTTTTAGAATAATAACATTCAAACATAATTAGCATCGCTTTAGAAATAATTTTAACCAAAATCTATTCAGTAAACACTCACCCATAAAACACAGATGAGATTGGCGATTTTGGAATATAAAGGCCTTTTGCAAATGTTGATTTGATTCTCTGGATTAAATTATAGGCTTGAGCTGTAATAATTGAATGCATGAAATTGTTGGTTTTTATGCTTTATTTATCTTGTGATGCACAATGTGCAGGGTCCTGAGAGTGAGGAGCTTGCTGCTGCTTCAAGGCTTGAGGATGATGTCAATTTTTATCAAACTGTGAATCCTGATGTGGCAAAGCTTTTCCATATTGACCAAGATGTTAAGCGTCCAGCATTGATCCTCATCAAGAAAGAGGAGGAAAAACTTAACCACTTTGGTTTGTTTAATTTCTCATTCTTAATCTTTGTTTCCCTTTGCCAGGTTTTTTCCTTCCTTGTAGACTTGATGTATTTTCACTCTGTCTCTGCAGATGGCAAATTCGAGAAGTCAGCAATAGCGGACTTTGTCTTCTCCAACAAGCTTCCTTTGGTAACAATTTTTACAAGAGAAAGTGCCCCATCAGTCTTCGAAAATCCAATCAAGAAACAGGTAGTTATTTACATACATGTATCTTATTATATTGTAATCTCTTGAAGAAAAAATATTCTTGACAATGCTGCTTCGTGTTTGAAACTTCACTTTTAGTTGTTGCTGTTTGCAACTTCAAATGATTCAGAGAAGCTGGTCCCAGCATTTAAAGAAGCAGCAAAATCTTTCAAGGGAAAGGTATATTTTTTACAAGCTACTAATTATTACACTTTGTTATGTCATTCTTTCTGTGGACAAATTTGCATGTCTTTAATTTCAGAAATTAAAACAGTGCAAATAAAATAGAATTCATTGTTTTTCATGCAAATTCAGGGGCAGGGCATTGCTTAGTAGGCCATGAAAGTAGATTGGGAGGAAGGAGTTCTGAAATATAGTTAAGAAGATGGCATGGGATTGAGTTAAGTGTGGATGTAGTTTTGTATGGTTGTTTTCTAAACTTATAAAGTGGATAACTAGGTACAAAGTAGGTTTAAAATCTTACTGGTATGGTAATTGCTGAAAATTTGAAAGCAAGTTCTTATTTGATTAGGTTTAGATCAAGATGAGGACAGAAGAAAGTGCTGTGCAGAATTGTTTCTAAGCTAATCACTCTTTACCTTCACCGTTCATTGTTTTCTCATATCTATGTCACTATCCATCTGTATCATTCTACTTTATTTGATATTTTAAAAAGAGCACTAACATTTAGCTAACAAATATTTTGTGTGAAGTTTGTTTAAAACCAATTTTTAAACACAATTAAGTATGTTCAAATTTATAAAGATTGGCAGAACTTAAAACTTGACCAGTTATGAACTTTTTACCATAGGTGTATACCTTACTATAAGTAGTGACACTGCCCGATTTTACTGATAAAAATCTCATATATCATTTGTTTAGCTCTTGCCCCAAAAGGGTGCTTAGATTTTTCCTAAGAATTTAATTGTGTTGCAGTTGATCTTTGTATATGTGGAAATGGATAACGAAGATGTTGGAAAGCCTGTTTCAGAATACTTTGGTATCAGTGGGAATGCTCCAAAAGTAATTGTTTCTTCTTCCCCGTTTTAATTTCTTTTTAAATTATGTCATGAAATTCATTGCATTAACATGTTACATCCTTTTAACCAGTTGAATTTCCAATATAGGTACTTGGATACACTGGGAATGATGATGGAAAAAAATTTGTGCTTGATGGAGAGGTGACTACTGACAAAATTAAGGTACTTGTTGCTCCCTTTTTGCCCAGGGTTCTGTTAATTTTACTAACATGTTAATGTTAGGGAATGTGCATGGATGGTTTATCTATCACTTAATAAGGTTTGAAAGCAATATTTTTACTAAATTTCTAATCTTCATTTTTCCACAGGCATTTGGGGATGATTTTGTTGAAGACAAGCTAAAACCTTTTTACAAGTCAGATCCAGTTCCTGAAAGTGTATGTTATTTAATTTTCCCACTATCAATTATGTCCTATTAATTTAGTTTTTCATGACTAACGTGTTTGCTAACTTGGTAACAGAATGATGGTGATGTGAAAATAGTAGTTGGGAATAATTTTGATGAAATTGTCTTGGATGAGTCAAAGGATGTTCTCCTCGAGGTAAAATTTAACCCTTTACTTTTTTAGTTATATTTGCATCTGCACCTTGATAATGTTATTTAATGCTCGCTTGAATCAGATTTATGCTCCCTGGTGTGGCCATTGCCAATCACTGGAGCCAATATACAACAAGCTTGCAAAACATCTTCGCAATATTGATTCTCTTGTAGTAGCCAAGATGGATGGAACAACAAATGAGCATCCCAGGGCTAAGGTAAACCCAAATTTTAACTGCAAATATATGGTGCATCCTATTGTTAATCATCAATAGAAATGGCATTCGGTGCCCCACTCATGCTATTGTTAATTATCAATAGAAATGGTGTTTGGTGCCCCACTCATGCTGGGTTTTGGAATTTCAATGAAGAATCGGTAGCCATAATCCATCTTTACTGAGTAATGAAAGATGTGAGAATTTATTGGTTAATATTGATTTATTTTAACTTTGCAGCCTGATGGATTCCCCACTCTTCTCTTCTTCCCGGCAGGAAACAAGAGTTTTGACCCTGTACGTGAATATTAAACAACCTATTCTTTTTATTTTTTTATATCAATTTTGCTATTCTAAATATGTGTATTTATGCTTTATCATTGGGTGATTCAACTATATATAATTGGTTCATTGTGTCTGCAGATTACTGTTGATACAGATCGTACAGTGGTAGCCTTCTACAAGTTCCTCAAGAAACATGCATCAATCCCATTCAAGCTCCAGAAACCAACCTCAGCTTCTGAATCCGATGCCAAGGGGAGCTCTGATGCCAAAGAGAGCCAGAGTAGTGATGTGAAGGATGAATTATGAGGAGTTAAGTGATATATTTTTATTTATAGAAACTATGATTCAGACAGATGATGACATAGTGACTGAGGGAAAAAATGCCAAGTTGCTTCTCACCCCTGGCCAATAAAAACAAACGGGCAGTGGGGGGAGGGAGACAAATGCGAGGCACTCATGTATTACTATTAACTTCAATTTTTACTACAGTGGGTAATTTAGAATTTTGATTTTGGGTTAAGACTTCAATAAATTCCCCCTTAAATTTCACTTTTTTCCTCCGCACTTGTGTAACACTCCATAAACAAAGTTGCATTTCATGTATCGTAGATCTACTTGATACGCGTTAATTAAATGTACGCAAGAGAATTAACAAATCACATGGACTTCTTGGAGAAAAATGCTAGAAATTTTATCATTGCTCGTGCTGAAGTTAGGAGTATAGATTCTGCATGTAGTACAGAGTACCGGCGAATTGGCGGCTATAGTGATTGACTTAAAATTGAAAATTAGAGTTTATTTATTTTTATATAAAAAAGTAGGGTAGGATCAATTGATAAGCATCGAATTGTGTAGAATTATACCTTCAAAAATACTTTAAATAATTATATTAATATTGTTGTTATTACAAGATTTTATCATGAATGATTTAGTTAATGAATAATTATAATTTAACAGTTCAGTTAATAAAACATTATATTAAAAAATTATTGAATAAATATATAAACAAATTAAGTCTACATCAATCCCTTCTTTTTATAGTAAAACAAATAAAATTTAATTACCGTGCGTGAAGGAGCTTTAAATTCTTGAAATTGAAACCTATAAATGGCGTTTGCGTGTTTTGAACATGGCATTCCATCACTGCCATTGATAGCTTTCCATTATTTAAACCAAGTTGACGTTTGGAAAATTGGAGAGGATGAGGTTTCCTATTCTTTTGTTCATTGTATTTAGATGCGAAATTATTATATAACAAATGTGCGAATACACTATCAACATATTTTTTATTTGAGTGAAACTGAACTTAATTTTATTAAGCAAAGTATTTAAACCTTATGAATAAAAAACATGATTAAAAAAAAATCTTACTAAAAGTAAATAGTTATTCTTTAAAAAAGATTAGTCAAATAAAAAGTTGGTAAATTCCGCACCATTGTGATAGTGACCTAGATAATGTGTAAATACACTTATTAAGAATAAAAAATATAAAAATTAAGCAAAATATATTATTTTAATAAAATTGTAAAATTAACAATAATATTTTAATAAAATTGTCTTCTAATAAATATTAATTTTCTTAAAATACTTACTTTCTTAATCTATTTGAAAATACCATAAACATCAATCATTTTGAGACACAAAAGGTATAATTAAGGTTGATATTCATCATGCAGCATTAAAGCCCCAACTTTAGCCATCTGAACCCGTGTCCCTCCCCAACAAAACATTCCCATCCCTCATAAGCATTGAATACAAGACAAAGGATTAGAGTGTCACTCAAAAAAAGAGAAATGAAAGCATTATAGTAATAGTATTTTATTGTCTTCAAAGGGTTGAAACATTGATATAAAATTTTGTTAATGTTTACATGAATGAGAATGCTTTATTTAGTGAAAGACTTTATGTTGATTTTCATATATTGTGAGTGCGAGATTAGCTTATCAAATAAATTGAGGGTAAAGTTGAACACGTAAGTAATTCTGCCTCATGAAAAGCCCACATTTTAAATGGATTCAATTTTAACAAGCTTGCACCCGACTCGCATAGTCCACAAGTTTAGCTGGTCAATTTGCACTAGACAAAAACAATTAAGAAAACATAAAATTTGACCCATGTTAAAAACTAAATATGAAATATTTAATAAAAAATTATTTGTCCAAAATGCTAACATAATTTGCATCTTAAGTCACCTAAAAACATCTCCAATGGAGGTGTTTACATGAGTTGCTTAAGATTTTTTTCATTGGAACATATGACATAAAATTATTTATATAAGCAATCATTGCTTAACAATATTATACCATAAATAACATTTTCAAGCATAGTAGGACTCATATTATATCATAAATTTTGTATAAAATGCTTAAATTTATATAATATTGTAAGACCCACAAAATTATGATAAGCAACTCATACTTATATTATATATTTTTTGAATTTTAATTTTACTTAGTTTATATTCTTTATTTATTAGTATTCTATATTTTTATATTTAATTATAAAAAGCCTGCAGGACCCGTGAATTCCACAAGTAAAACCTGTTTAACCTACTGGTTAAATGGATTGAGTTAAAAAGCCCACAATTTAAACGGGTTCTAAAAAGCAAGGCCTATATACCGTATAGGTTGTGGGTTTCACGGATGATCCACGAGTTCAAGGCCGTTTGCCCAACTCTAATTGGCGGACACCCATGATTTTTTATAAGAAAAAAAATAATGAGTGAATGGAGAAAAAAATTTAGATAACTAATGCAACATTTTCATGTTATCCTTAATAACTTTTTTTAACGATGTTATAACAAATTATAAAAAGGATTAGAATAGATAGATTTATACCAATATGAATTAAATTATTTTTACACTGGTACGAATTTTAGTTTTGTACCTTTTAGCATTTTTCATTTAGAAAGAGAAGTTATATGGTTATTTTATATTGAGCCAAAATCCTAATTATTCACAACAAGACCAAAACTAGACCAACGTCCTAAATAGTAGTATATATGTGGCCAAAAATAAAGAAAGAGAATGTCACAAAAATAGATAGATAGTAAACATAATTAAAGATATTTAATAATACAAGATAAAAAAAGTCAAAATAAATGAAAAATATAAAAAAATAGAGAAAAATCTAAATACTACTAAAATATAAAATATAATAGAAAAATGATTATGCAGTTCACAATGTAAAACTATTTTAAATATATTTTTTTTAAAAAAATAGTTAATTAGGTTATTGAATTAATTTAGTTGAAAAAAAAATTGAACCAACACGGATTATGACTATCATTGGAAAAATTGGCTTAAAGTTGAAAGTTTGAAATTGAAAAACTAACTTATTAAATTATAAGTATTCAATAAAATTAATTATTAAAATAATTAAAAAGTGTAACAATAAAATGATTTAAATATAGGAGTGATAAAATAGGTTGACTCATCCCTCTCATAAAAAACTGGGTCAACTAGTCCAATCCCACATTTCATATATGGGTTCAAACTATCAATCCATTTCACTTTTTGTTAGATTGGCATGTTAGTATGTTGGCTAGTCAAAATTAAAATATTAAGAAAAAAATTATAAATATTTTAATTAATTTTATCTTTTATAAATATTAAATAATAAATACTTATTAAAAAATTGAATGTATTACCTTAAATTTGGAATAATAATTTATTTAGATAAAAATTAAATAAATTAAAAAATAATAAATATATGTATAAAATACCAAAATAAATACTAAAATTATTTTTTAATAAAAAAACGTGTTGGCGGGTTGACCCACCTCACTTTCCTCTCAACCTATTTTTTAACAAGCCAAAATAGGACGGATCCCAACCTGGCCTGCCAAAACAGCTTGGTCCGACATGTCCAATCCTTTTTGCCACCCCTACTAAGAAACAATAAAATTGTGATTTATTTTAAAATGATAAGCAAAACATTTGATAAATACATTAAGAATAAAAAATAAAAAATATAAAAAATTAGAAGTTAATGTTTCAAAAAACGCTACTTCAAGTAACATTTCAAAAAATATTAGAGTTTTTCATCTAGTAAAAAAAGTTATAAACTACTAAAAAAAGCTTGTTTACTTAACAATCAAATGAACTTTTCAACTAATAAAAAAAAAACTAAAAGTTAATTGAAATGTCTTGCGAAACATATTCTATTTACCCATTCAATAAATATTTTAACAATGAATAACTTTATCATATATATATATATATACCAAACCAAACCAAATACATCAACATCAACAACACCTTTAATCCAAGCTAATTAGGGTAAGTGGTAGATGAATCCAATGATAAATACGAGAAAGTTGAAAAGAAAAGAAAAGAAAATGAGATAAGAGAAAAGAAAATAAGATAAAAGAGAAGAAGGGAAAAATAAAGAGAAAAAAAGACTAGAAAAAGACTATATGGAACATAGAAATAACAACGTGTCTAACCTTACACCAAACTTATAGTTTTTCTCCATTCCATCTTTAAGATACACCGTCCGTCAATCTATATCTCATTCCATTAAGTCTTGTTTAACTACCTTTTTCCAGGTAAGTTTCGGTTTACCTCTACCTCTCTTTGTGTCAAACTCTTAAGAACAAACTTTTGTTCTTACGAGACCATCAAATGATCGTCTCATTACGTGCCCAAATCATCTCAATCTATGTTCTTTCATCTTTTCACTCACTTGTTGAAGGTCGTTCGAGCTTTTCCTGGGAGTATGGCATGGATTACTTCAGCGCTGTAGCGCCTGATACTCGAACTTTGGCTCGAGGCATTTTCTCTACCCCTTATTACCCTGAAAAAGCAGGGGCACCTTGCGTCCTTGAACCGATAACCATCTTTCGGCTAACCTAGCCTCCTCCGTCCCTCGGGACCAACAAAGGGTAGTACAGGAATATTCACCTGTTGTCCATCGACTACGCCCTTCGGCCTGATCTTAGGCCCTGACTC
>PYAF01006334.1:1517383-1531221 GCA_007407185.1 Glycine tomentella
TGCTCCCCTACCGATTCATTTTTACATCCCACAGCTTCGGCAGATCGCTTCCTGCTACCTTTCGTCAAATATCTTTATTTCTTATCTTATCTATCTTCGTATAATCACACATCCACCTTAACATTCTCATTTCTGTTATCCCTATTTTATGTTCACGTTGACCAACATTAAACTTCATATTATATTACATGTCTTACAGTTAATATATATATATATATATATATGTATATATATGTATGTATTAAAAATAATATAAAAAAACTTTAGAAGTCTTTTCCACTAGTATAGGATATTTACTTATTGTACACCAACTTAGACTATTTGCCCATTCAACAAACATTTTAACAAACCAATTTAGACTAATTTAATTTGATTGAAATGTCAAATTCTTGGACTCAACCTAATATGGTAAACATGCTGCAAATGGAATGAATTTCTTAGTTAGTTTGTTGCCTTTCTTTTTCTTTTTTCATTTTTGGTCAACTTTGTTGGCTTAGACGTTGGAACGATTGGAAGTTGGAGCGTCTCGCTAAGAAATTGAGTCCCCATGCATGGTGCATATGAAAACCTTATGTTAATAGCAACCAAACAGTAATTACCTGAAATATGAATGATGGAAATAACGCCTGGCTAATATAGACAAGCTGTATAAGTGTAACTGGCAATATTCCAAGAAATTCTCATTATTATTATTATTGATGGGGGCAAAACAATACACTGTTGTCTGTATACTTGTTCTAGCTGTCGATTTCCTCACCCCCAAGCTTTAATTGGGATCTTTAACTTAAAACTATGCTCAAACTTAAGCATTCAGTGCTTACCTTACATGTGTACAATAATAGGCTATAACAATGATCATCTTACATTGGACTCGAATGCCAATCTCAAAATTGAGCTGTTGCCTTTACTCCTCTGCAGGAGGGTCCACCCATCGTCCATGCTCTTTTATTAGATCGATCAAGGCATTGGTTGCATGCTCCATTGCAATTCCACGCTTCACCACACTCTGTAATTGTAATAATTCCATTGAACTTATGGTCAAAATCCATTCAGCATATATAGAAAATTGAAAAAAAAAAGCTGGGTTTTCTTTTTCAGGTTGTTAAAATTTAGTGATTTGGGTATAAAGAACATGTTACCTTCCCAACATAGAGGTCAATCTTCCCGGGAGTGCCTCCCACATACCCAAAGTCTGCATCAGCCATCTCCCCGGGTCCATTTACAATGCATCCCATGATTGCAATCTGGTGGAGGAGAAAGTAAACATTGTAAATCAAAGGCTTTTCTCATTTTGTGCAGATAAATCAATTTTCACGGTTGCAATTGGGTGGTAG
Organism: Glycine tomentella; assembly: GCA_007407185.1. Lineage (NCBI taxonomy): Eukaryota > Viridiplantae > Streptophyta > Magnoliopsida > Fabales > Fabaceae > Glycine > Glycine tomentella. Next base: position 1,518,718 of record PYAF01006334.1, read on the forward strand.
GAGCATGATCTAGAGAGGAAAGGATTAGGTGATTACCGAAACACCAGGGAGGTGTGACGTCTTCTCCCGAATTTGTGCACTTACTTCTTGAAGATCAAACAATGTTCGGCCACAGGATGGACATGAGACATACTCCTGCAAGTTCATGTTAGGCATATCAATAAATAACATGGCTATTTTTTTCCTGGTCAATCTATTTATAGTCTGCAGTTGAATACATACTGTCTTTGTATTTCTCATTCTGCAGCCTTGCAACAAATTGAAAGAAGTATTTCTAATAAATTCAAAATCCTTGTCCGGGGCTTCCAAAAGAATTCCATCTCCAAGCCCATCAACCAGAAGGGCTCCAGCATCAGAACCAGCACCGATTACCAAGTCATCCCTATAAGAAGAAATGATTAGATTCCAAAAGAAGTATTTGTTGCATATTTATTATGACTAAAAAATTACCTGTGAATCCCATTTGGGAACTGAATATGGTGAATAACAGGGAAGTTTAGAGAATTGTCAGATAGGTACTCAAATAACCTGACACCAATTCAAAATTTCAAAAGATATCAGCATTAGAAAAATTCAATTAACTAATGAAGCTGTAGCCTTTCTTTCTTTCCTTATGTTATCTAAAAAAAATGAAGTTAATTTTATGGAATGGAATCATATATACAAGAATCTCAGATTAATGTAGACTTGTAACTCATCAATTATGATTTTACTATTTAGTGCCCATCAGTGAAATTCAGAAAGCAAGGTCAACCAGTTATTTCAAATTGGATTCACATTGCCATATTGTTGCAACAAATAATTAACCATTTGCAGCTTTCTCACCGCCTGGCTGCATGTACTCTGCTAATTCTGTCTTCTGTATAAGGAAGGTCATGGAGAAGCATGGTAGCATCAACACCTTTAAGAATGTCCAGTTCTTCATAAGGCTCATCACCTCGTACAGACACAACCAAGCGTGTTCCTAAAAGGACACCAATTGATATAAGATCACATGTGAGTTTTGAAATGGATGAGGAAAAGATGTTATCAAAGTAAAGTACATGTTAAAAAAAAAAAAACCAGGACCTTCCTTGCTTTAAATTTTAACAGATGTAGAGCCCCCTTTAGCTTTTATGTTATAATTCAAAGCAAGGGAGCTCTACATAATTTTCAAAACAAGGTCTGTTTAATGTTATTAAATCTGAAGGGAGTTCCATGTAATCTATTTAGAATCTAAAAATAGGGATATCAAAATGAATAGCACCTTGTGGCAAAAGCTTATAAGCTCCGGTAGATATTTCCTTAAGGTTTACTAGAACCATGGCATTGGGTAATGGCTTTGTTAGCTGCTCTGTCAAAGGAGTTATAACCCCCATGCTGATATCTATCAGTCTCTTGAGTGCTAGTCGCTGATCACAGTACCCAAAATCACAAGGAGGAAAAAACCATTTCAATTGTCAAAAATTGACAAAGCAAAAATAGTCTGATGGATAATGAACCAGAAGAAGTAAATGCTTCTATTTAGACTTGGCTGTCAAAGTGGAGATTCTTACAGCATCAGCATCATCTACTGGAGGAAGTTCCCGTAATAAAATTGAATCTACTGTTGCCAAATCCTGAAAATATAAGACATATTATGTCCATAACTACTTACATAAATTCACAAGAAACTCATTATACAAAATAGAGTAACAAAAACCTTAAATGGCATGCCAACAATGAGTTTGGCAGCAAGTGACTTGTAGAGGACCTCTGGCATCTGTAAAAATCAGTGCAGGAAAATGTGAAGCACATAAACAGATAAACTGATAGAGAAATCCAGTCAGACAAACAGAAGAGTTAACAAGGGAAGCATTAACCAAATGTTACCTTTAACTGATCCAAGGAGACTGACATGAGAACAGAACCGTCACGGTGCAGTGCACCTCTGTAATCCACCTCCTCACCCTATATAAAGATGGAGAGTTCAGTAATAAATGTATGGGCAGTGCTAGAAGAAGGATAAAGTTAAAACAATTTCAGAGTTTGTGTGCAGTGTTGAAATATTTTTATAGAGTTTATAATATATAACCTCTTTTTGCACTGGCAATTGACCAGATCGACGCTGGAAGTCAAAATAATGTCTGTGCTTTTCTTCAAAAGGTTCCTGATGGAAGTAATGTCATCATAGGTAAGTTCTTATTATTTGAGGATACAGACTTTAGAAAGTTTAGGCATGTATAATTGAAGAGTTATTTTGAATCATACCACCCCCTTCTGGAGTTCAGAAGCTCTCATTCCAAGATTTGCCAACCTTCTGCAAGGATCTATCTCCTCCTCTGGTGGTTCTGTGAGAGAAACCCTAATTGTATCACCCAATCCATCCTAATGAACAGCATATTGTCAACATACACTGTAAGTTGGTAATCAATGCTACACAGATGGAATAATATTTTGATTTTTATGGCAATTTGAATAAATTTCATTTAATATGAAATCAATCACAGCATACCTGAAGAAGAGTTCCAATGCCAATTGCAGACTTCATCCTCCCATCCTCACCTTCTCCTGCTTCAGTAACACCCAAGTGTAATGGATAATCCCAGCCTTGGACATACATTTCAGCCACAAGTAAGCGGTATGCCTGAACCATGATAACCGGGTTGCTTGCTTTCATAGAAAAAACAAAATTGTGATAGTCCAACTTTCGGCATATCCTTGCAAATTCAAAAGCAGATTCTACCTGTCCAATCATTGCTTTGTAAGAAGGACAATTCTTTGAGGGACAGACGTAAATACACAAAAGATGTATTGCAGATGCAGAATAAGAGGTGGAAGAACTGCTTACCATTCCCCTAGGTGAATCTCCATAGTAGCTCATTATACGATCAGAAAGACTTCCATGGTTTGTCCCAATGCGCATTGCTCTCCCATATTTCTTACATTTCTCAACCAATGGTGTGAAAACCTGGCATTTTATAAAGCTTGAATAGGTCAATAACTTCATATTTCAGTCATGGTATAATTAATTCTAACAGGAATTGAAAAGAAGAAAATAGACTTTCCAGTTTCCACACATCAAGAAGCAAATACAGATATGACAGACATTTCTGGAAATGTTTTGTTTAGACTTTTGTTCAACTTTGGTAAAATCATATTCTTCTTTTTTCTGGAAAATAAATGATACGGAAAGAATCTTGTGGACAAAATGATACAGCATCCCACATCCATTTTTTGCATACTCAAATTTATTTTTTTGGTAACCATGGTATTCGTACGAAGTTGTCTCCACCAAAAGCAGTGACAAATCTTTGTCAGGGACCTTGAGCTCACACAAAGTGAGTATTCCCCTCCAAACACAATTTATTCCATACCCAAGGGTGAACCAAGATTCGAACCCTGAACCACAAGCTGCTACCACTTGTGCCAACTGTTATTAGTCGCATCTTCAGTAAGCACATTTACATAATACATAAATTATTCCCACACCTTCAGTAAGGACTAAGGAGGGATGTATATGTGTATGACAGAAGTGGGACCTCAAAAGAAGTACTGATAAATTAGCATACAGCATGCTCTTCACTAAAATTTGAGTTATAAAACCAACAGATGGATGATTTAACCTTTTCAATATGCTCAAGTTCTTTCTGATAGTCTTCTTCTGTGTACTCTAATGTTTCAAATTGAGCCCGTCTATCAGCTGTAGAAGACCAACATCTTGGAATCAGAATGAAAGCCAACACATGAAAAAAAATGAAGGAAGAAAACATAAGACTAATGAATTAAGAAGAGATGCTTACCAAAATTTCCAGGGTTTACACGAATCTTATCAAAGCATTCAGCTACCCGCAAAGCAACAGAGGGAGCAAAATGAATATCAGCCACCAACGGTATGTTGTAACTGGACAGAGATAAATATGGGCCCAGATGAATACATAAACAATATAGGCCTACAGCATCGACCATTCCTATGACTTATATAGCTCACTATAATTTATGCTTACTTTTTCTGCACAAGGGTGTTTTTAATCTCAAAACAAGCATCAGCTTCTTTCTTCCCTTGAACTGTTATCCGTACAATATCAGCTCCTTTATCTGCTATTCTCATCACCTGCCAATAGACACCAGATAAATAAACATAACTACTCAATCCATGAGGCAGTTGTATTGAAAAAAATAGATGGGCATAATAGTGTAAATTGGCCAGAAGCAAGTGTTATTAGTGCAAAGCAGAATAACAGTTGTATAACCTGTTCGACTGTTCCAGCAACATCCTTAGTGTCAGTTGTAGTCATGGTCTGAATTCTTATAGGATGCTCACTACCAATAGTCACGTTACCAACCATCACTGTGCTAGTTTTTCTCCTGATGGTTTTGTGCAATGATTCACAATACTTTTGCCTAGGAACTACATTCAAAATGTTATCCATGGATCAGGCCAAGTGAAACTAAAATAATCAGATAACTACTATAGCATAAATCCAAATAATCACGAGACATGGCATTTAGGAATGAAAATTGATGTACAAACAAAAATGCATGTTTGGTTCTACATCCAAGATATGATTTTCCACGTTTACCGAGAAGCTAATAGTTATAGCTTCCACATCACAGACAGAATTTCTTAGTTCTCAACAGGTTTCCAAACACACTGAAAGCAATCAAATTCAAAGCTTTAAATTTCTCAATAAACAATAAACCAAAGCTAAGAAAGAAAGCAATCATACCCAAAAGAGGGCTTCCTGGGGATGCAGGTTGAAGTTCAGCAATATCTTGGCCAGGATTTGAGTTCCTGATAATTGACACCTTTTTCATTGAAGAAGATTTCATGCTCTTCAAATCGGAAACTCTAACAAAATCCATGCTCTTTGCAAACCCCAAATTGGAATCCCATGTCTTGAGGGTAGAAAACGTAGTTGGCACAGCAGCTCCGGTAGCCATTTCTGAAGCGCAACAACCTCACAGATTAGAAATTCAAATACAGTGAGTCGATATTGACAACATCATAGAAAACATAAAAGTTTCAGAATTTAACCAAAACAAACAGTCAACCAAACTGTGCTTCCTGTGATGAATTTCAAACTCGCACAGCATATTTTATTTAGTCAACAAGAAAAAATGACAGAAACCATTGACTACAATTTTATTTTTTTTGTGATAACATGACTGCATTTTATTTTATTTTTAAATTTGTAGCAGAAAAAGTTGAGTTGAAGTGAGATAGTTTACCTGGTGGAGATGAGCAGAAGGGTGTGGGGGTGGCCAAAATTCAGAGGCCTCTTTACAACTCTCTCTGCCTCTGATTACAAAATTGACTTTGTAATTGAAATCAGTGAGCCGAATGAATAGGAATAGAATACACGACAAAAACATGGTTCGTAGGCATCTGAGTCCAACATTAATATTATCCTTTACTGCTAGCAGCCGTACATGTGGCTGCTGTTTTTACTCTCTCTCAACTTCCATTCTTGTTATTTCCTTTTCTAATCCCCTATATTTTCTTTCTTTTATTATTACTATTAATTTTTTTTTGGAACACAGTTAATTATTATTAATTGTTTACTATTCTTACTATTTCTCTTCATTATAATATTTATTATATTTTTTTGCTATGTTTAATGAAATTGACTGAAAAATTATTTTATTAAATCATAAGCATTTAATAAAATTATATGTTTAAATAACTGAAGTTATATAAAGTAAAAATAATAAAATTTTACCTTTAAATAAAAAAGATTAAAAGAAAATCTAATAAATATTTAAAGAGAAATAGAAAATAAATATAAAAAGGTAAAAATTATTATTTTAAATTTTTTTTTTCAATTAGAAATTCAAAAAATAATAAAAATTACTAACAAAACCTATTTATTAAACCGTCAAAAAAATATTTCAAGTTATAAAAAAAATTAAGAGTTAACTCAAATGTTTTGTCAGATACATTCTAAAAGTTTTGAAACTTTTTTTCTTGATTGTAAAAATTTTGTTGTATAATTTATTTTACTATTTAAGTATAATTTTCCTTTAAAAAATACCATGCCACGTAAAAACAAAATGATTTAATTAACAGTTTCATGTATATTCATGTAATAACAAAATATGCATCGAGCGCGAAGAAGACACGCGTCCAAGATATGCAAAACGAGAAAAATAAGTTCTAAATTTGATAATCGAAGGAGTTTCTCAATTACTTTATTATAAAAGAAACAATACCAATATAATTTTTTACACACTTTTTTTGCGTTCCTTGTTGCTACGATCTCCCCGACGCCTAGGACGTTGTCTGGGCCATAAAAAAAATGATATAATATAGTACAATATTCAAGAAGTCTTAAAAGATGAAGATAAAGACCAGACAATCGACTTGAGATTTTAGTATTATAACCAAAAAAATAATTTTCGATCCCTATTTTTGAATGTTTAATAAATTTATTAACTTTAAAAATAACTTTAAATAATTAAAATAATAATTTATAATTAAATTATAGTGTGTATAAATATTAAACTTATAAAAAATGTAAATTTCATTTCTTATTTATATACAGTTTTTAATAAAATTTAAGTAATAATAAAAGTGTGTTAAATAGTTTGTTCATACCTTACTCTGCTACTCTTATTATAATAAAACAGATAAATTCCAAAGACAATTTACTGCATACCAAAATTGTATTAAGGATATTCCATTATTCCGCCATCAAAATAAAAAAATAAAATGCCGCCATCGGCAAACCGGTCAAAACCGCCACCTAACTTAACGAAAGTCCCTATAAGAATCAAATTGCGTCATTATTTTGTTAAAATAAAAAATAATAAAGATAATAAATGGAAAGGTAAAAATATTTAAATATTTTAAAGACAAGAAAAATATTTTGTGTTCTTTAATTAAAAATATCTGATAAAAAATAGTGAATAAGCCAAAAATTAATAACAAAATCATTAATATTATCATGATAAAAAATTTAACTAAAAAAATACAAAAGATGAAAAGAAAAATAATTATTGCAACAGAAACACGTTACATCCTCCTCCTACAAAGTACTGAATGAAAAAAATAAATATATTTAATTTATTAGAAAAATAAAGCACATACTTACCTAATTGTAGAGAATTTAAGTATTTTTTCGGTCCTAAATAAGTGTTATATGTTGTTTTGTACGGATCAAAAATCTAATAAATAAATAAAAAGAATAATAATTTTATAAAATTATTTTTATTAAATAGATAAAAGATAGTACTATAATTAGTATTATTCGAATTGGATTGGTTATCAATTTGGTCAGATTATTGGATCATTGGGTCATTAATTGATCCAGTAAATCATCAGTTGACTCGCATGATCCAACTATATTGAAAATTTTAAATAATTTAATAACATTTAAGTTTGTACATAAGATTTAAAGTTTAATAAAATACAACATATTTAAAATCATAATTATGAACTTGTTTAAAATTTTGAGCATGAAACATATGTTTTTTAGAATTTCGTATATATAAACAACCTTAAGTTAGAATTTAAAATATGTATTATTGTTGTGTAATAACAATCATAATCTAATGTACATACACACAAATTAGTCAAGGAAATATTGAAAATGGTAATAACTTTATCATTTCAAATTTCAAGATGTGTTTATGTTTGGTAAAAAAGTATAAGTAAATCTATAAATAACATAAGTATAAGGTATAAAATTATTTTTCTAATATGAATGATATTGTTCAACTATAAAAAATAAATAAATAAATGTATGACCCATCGAGGCAACGGATCACCGGGTCGCGGATTACTCAATCGAGTCACATCGAGTCGAACCATGTCGCATCGGGTCATATGCAGAATTGATCCAACATATGACTCATACCAATTGGGTGCCTGATTCCCGAGCCAACGGACCGACTCAAGCAATCCGAGTTGAGTTTAATAACTATGATTATAAGTAGTACATTAATAAACTAAAGTGAAACTTATTAGAAGTATTAGTAAAAAAATAATAATTAATATTACATTAAAAAGTCATTATGAAATTTTTTTAGATCAATTTTTTTCTTTCAAATGCGATATTAATCTTAAAATAAAGGAAATCATCTATATGAGTTCTTATATTCAATTTGTCTGTCCTAAAATAAGATCCTATGTTATAATAGAAAATTTTAGAATTATTCTTGTAAGGAAAAATAATACTCATAAGACAAATTGAGGTAGATTTGATTTGATTTTTGTTTGATTTCAAGAAGTTTGGAAAAGATATATGTTTAAATTTAAATTTGACTTAATTAAAATCTAATAAAATAATGTAAAACAATATCACATCAACCTAATTCATTGGTATAATATATAATTTTAATATTATAGTAGATAAATTATAGAATAAAAAATATTATGATAAAACTAAAATATACTTTATATTATATATTTAAAAATAAATAAATTTACTATAAATATAATATTGTTTTATGTAAAATGTAAAATGTTATGTTAAGGAATATCACTATTATTAATAGGAGATATATGGTTGATTTGGTGATAAAGTGTGAAAGAAGGGAAGGATAGGTCGTGAGTTCAAATTTTCTTAGTTAATAAAAATTAACAATAATATTTGTTGATAAAAATATTATTATTATTGATAATTACTAATATAAATTATTAAAAATATAATTTTAAAAAAGCATAAGATATTGGGTTGGATTTCGATTAAGTCTATTTTTTTTGCTTCTAGGCACTAAATTTCAATTTTACCTCAATTAATTCTTAATTGTTTTCTATATTTTATAAATAGTCTCTTATATTACATTGAGGGGGGGGGGGGGGGGGTTAAGATTTAGAGAAAAAAAAAGGCTATACTCTGACTGGAAAAGTTTAATATCATCATTCAATCACAATTTATCATGTATGATAAACTTACTGACTTTATAATAATTATTTTAAAAGTCATATTAGTGATAATTTGTGATTGAACGACAATATATAAAGGAAAAATGTTTTATATTGTCATGACCATTGAATTCTAGAGATTATCTTTTTATTTTTCATTTTTTATTACTTTAATAATAACTTGTTGATCATTGTATTTAAATAAAATTACTTGGCTTAGAATAAAAATAATAAACTTGATGACTTAACCTAACTCAACTTGAATCTGATTGAGTTTATCCTAAAGTTATTCTAAACTCATTTTACTTGATTTTTAATGATTAGTACTCAACACTCCCGGAGAATCATACTTAATTACCCTTCAAAGTGAGATTTTTAATCTCCTCCGGACGATTTGTTTGTAAGTGTTCATTACTTCTAAAGCTTAAAGAATGAGAATTCAATAAGCAATTAGTTATACATTAGTAGTGAAGTTTTAATGAAGATCAAAGTTGAAGACTTATGTATATTGTGTAAGCTCTTCTTACCTTAACTAAGGCGGACTCAAATGATCCATCTAGGATATTAAAATTATAATCCGCTTAAAAGAAAAACTACAAATAAAATCTACTTTGAAAGAACGAGCTTAGTCAATTTAAAACTTTGTTGTTGGACTAAAAGTGTCAAGAGACTCGAGCCTCACATCGAAGACTTGAGTTCATGAGTAAAACTTAAGTTTTAAGTAAAAATTCAAGTTTTTGCATTATGGACAAACTGGGATTACTATTGAATCCAAAGTGAATCAAGCCCTTTCTTATCTTATCTAATCTTTTGGATTATGAAATTAATGAGCTTTAATCATTTATAATAACTGAAACATGAAAAGGATCTTCAAAGATATCGATTTAACTTTTATAAAACCAACTTGAATTCTAAGGAATTTTGAAAATTAATGGTTCTATCTTTCTAAATCCTAAATAAATGAAGCCTTCTCATTGAAACAAAAAACCAAGAGAAAACCAAGCTAGAAATTAGAATTGGATCATCAAGTTTTAATTGTGCTTTTGCTTGGATGAAAAATAGAAAGTGCTTGGAAGCTTTCAAGTTGTGCTATTTTACTTCACAAATAGGTTTTGTCTCTACCAAAGACAAAAAAAATAAAAAAAAGGCCCGGAAGCATTCTTGTTTTACAGTGGTGAAAATGCTTGGTACAAAGAAATAAACAAAAAACAAAATGATTCAACAGCAAGAGACACTCTAGTCCTAAGTTATTCTCTATTACGACAATATAAGCTGTACAATGAAGTCTAGTAGTGCACATGTACACAGTAGTAAAATCCTGCCAAAGCTTAATCGCCTATACAATAACAATCGGCAATCAGTTCTGCCAAATTCCCTTAGCTTGGTTGACAATAAGAAAGTTAAGAAGCCATACAGACACTGATTCAGCTCTGATTTGATAGTCCTTCTTGTGTCATCGCTGAAGAACCATGCTGCTGCGCCTGCCATCTTCTTCTCCATCTAGAAGACTCCAAAAGAATTGAACTTCCACTCATCACCACACCAAACCCAGCAAATGTTGCAAGAAGGATTGCCAAAACCGCATGCTTACCAACCTGCAATTGACCAAGTTAATTGAATGAAGTTTAGTATACATGCGATTCTTCACGTATGAGCATGTTTTGAAAACGTTGTCATACATTTGACTAAGCTCTAAAGTTTGAATTTTGATCCATTTGACTATTTTCTTTTCTTTTTAGTAATAAAAAATTCAGGTGATTGAGTCTCATTCTATGATCAGGATTCAGGACATGTCACGAGCCTGAGGGTTTACAGTGGTAAGTTGGATTTGGAACAAATTTTTTTATCACAGCTATTCCATCTTGCCAATATTTTTTTTAATCTGTGAGAATCAAAAATAGTACCAGAAAATTTATAACACCAACGAATCCTGTTCAACCAACTGAGTTAGACCGCCTTGATATGTCTTACCAATATTTGAACCAAACCTCGATGGCTGATCCTGATTCCTTTGACTATCTATTTCTCAAAATAAAATTATCAATCTTGGCGTGAAGTGAACATTTGTGTAATAAGAATTTAGCTCATATCAAAATATATTACCAAGGGGTAAAATATGTGGGCGAATATGACCACCAAAACAAATTGGACAGATGCATAAATCCAGATGAACCTGCTCTTCACTGGAAAACAAATTGAAGTTAGAAATTTGCATATGTTAGTGAAACCCAACCAAACATTAACAAAATTAGTAAAAAAAAAGTACCATGAATAATAATTCTCCAAAAGTATCTTGTAATATGTAATAAACCAATCAGCAGTAGGCATTTTCGATTTGTAAACTAAACTATGACAGTGTTGAGTTTCACAGACAAGTATCTTGACAATATTTATCGAGTATCTTTTGCGAACCTACCCATGGTCGATGATGTTACGGAGGAGAGTAGACCCAGTACACAGGCAAACGGAAGAGAGATGAAAATTGCCTTGGTTCTCATTCTTCCAACCTGCAGAGAGTTGAGTAATTGAGACTACACAAAATTGTAACTTTGATAGATCTGACAGGATTTTTTTCTTACCAACAGCTGCTCAAGGAAACAGAAATATGCAAGCATGCTGACAATGACAAGCACTGGAAGTTCCTGCCAAGCCCTGTCAAATTAAGCAGAAAGATTAAGAAGTATTCTGTGTAACAATAATCTATTGCACGAGAAAGACTCAACAAGAACACTATATTCCTTCCAGCTGTATCTTGTAAGACAGAAGAACACTAGTATTGGCTGCAGAATTCCAAGGAAAATATTGATATATTCTATAAACTACTTTAAGTATGAGAGTTTCAATTTGAACTAGAGATTGCAAGGAATAAACCTCCAACTTCAACACAGGAAGTCAGAGATCTGAATCGGATTATTATGAAAGTAAAACATATGATTCATGTCGCAAAATTATCATAGGGATGTCCAAACCCTGTGAAAATTCTGAAATGATATGCAAGTTTATTACTTCAATTTGGACGCAGGACAACAAACTTGGCCCCATATTCTAGATGGTGCCATAACAATTTTGGCTAATATAAAGAGACAGTGGTAACTAGGGAAAAGTAATGCAAAATTTAGTTAGATAATGACTCACCGAATGGCAGGGTTGGTTCATGATTATTAACATATTGGGTTAGCATGGTTCTAAAAACAAATTGGCCATAAGATTCTATGATATCCATTTAGCTCCCAATTAAAACTTATTAGCATGACTCATTCATGGCATACTAGTACTGATCTTTATATAAGAAAATAACTACAAACAATCAATAACAAAGCTTTGTCCCACTAGGTGAGGTCACCTACATGGATCACAAACACCATTTGACAAAGTTAAAAACCAAACCTTCAGGAATATACATAAGAAAATAACTACACATGCCTGAAGTCATCTCCCTGCTCGGACCTTGCTCTAGTATTCTGAGCTCGAACACTTCGGATCCGTAAGAGAGTGACAGGGAGGTTCCGAACCTCCTCCTTGCACACATCACAGGTCTTGTTACCCTTGATACTAAACCATTTAATAGCACATTCTTGGTGAGCCAGAGCAAGTTCACCCTTGCAGCTGCATTCCATCTTTAATGTCTCACCTCCTTCACATAGATCAACCAGACAAATTCTACACACGGCTTCCTC
>PYAF01006334.1:1531321-1556239 GCA_007407185.1 Glycine tomentella
GGATCCGTAAGAGAGTGACAGGGAGGTTCCGAACCTCCTCCTTGCACACATCACAGGTCTTGTTACCCTTGATACTAAACCATTTAATAGCACATTCTTGGTGAGCCAGAGCAAGTTCACCCTTGCAGCTGCATTCCATCTTTAATGTCTCACCTCCTTCACATAGATCAACCAGACAAATTCTACACACGGCTTCCTCTTCAGCAATATCTTCACCATCATCACCATTTTCTGAGCCAAAAAACGCTTTTAAGTTAACAAGTGCATGTAGGTTCCAAAACAATCTGTTCTAGATTAAGAAATTCAACAAAGATGCATCGAAAGACATGGGGAAATTTTTAAAAAGGAAAACTTTTAGCTATTTGTAAGTTTCAAGAAGACAAAAGACACCACTCCATGAAATATATATATATATATATATATATATATATTTTAAACAAGAAGTTCTGGGAATAACACAACAGATAGAGATAATTGTATGCAATCTAATATGAGATGTCAATTTTTTATATTCAAATAATAAATATGTTAAAAAGAAGTCATACAATAACAAATATAATGTTAATATTTTTCCTAGCTAACAACATTTGACAATGACATGTCATAACTGTGTCAATCCAGAGAATCTTGTTAGAGTTTGGAAATGAAAATTTTATTGTTTGCCATGAGTACTTATAACAAGATACCTGTATCCTTTGTTGTTTCATTCACTTTAATTATGCGAGGAGTGGAAGGAATAATACGGAAAACTGAATCCATTCTCCTTATGCCTTTTTCTTTGGTGTTAACAGGCACTGAACGAGAACGAGCTATCATCCCCTGGGTCTCTCTTCCCTGCAAAAGGACCAAACACATTTACATGATGCAAGACTCTGAAACATTTTCATACTAGAGTTGACAGTAGAAAAAAGGAAAAATTATTACATGATACAGAACACTATAGTCCTGGTCAATCTCCACCATGATTCCAGTCAAAGCAACACATAATGGAATTTTATTGACTCTTTCTTGTAAACAGAAAAACTCGATTATATCTCATATGGATATTGATCAACACTATAACTATCTAGTGATCTCAGACCATGTAATAATTTTTCTTATAGTCATCAAGCTAATTTTCAATGAAAATAATTATTTCTCTTTCTTCTAAGGACCCTTGAAACAATAATTTTAATTTCAGTGGAAGAAGTGCATCAAATAATTAAATCTTTGTTATTGAAAAGACAAGCTGCCCATTGATTAAAGAGTGGTTTTAAAAATTAAAACTTTACAGCTATAGGCTACAGATCTTACACATGGAGAAGCACCAAGAGTTCCACACAGAACAGATTCTACGTTTGCACGCCCAAGTTCTTCAACCGGTAATGAAGACGTTCTCTTAATCTTAGGAGTAAACATCTTCGTGAGAGACACTGATCTTGGGATTGAAGACTTCTCTTGATGACCAGAAAAGGAACCTTCTTGAGCAGCAGCAGTAACACCCTTTTCAACATCAAGCGATATCGATGGTGCACGGTTCCTGAAGCCGAATTTTGGTAAGATGTTTCTCATGGATGATTTGGCTCTGGATGATGAAGAAGGAGGCTTTGGAGCATCAACAGAGCGAGAAGTCACAAGAAAATTCACTCTCTTCTGACTTGGAGTTGGACTTGGCGTCAGTGGCATCCTTATTCCAACAAAATCCTGAGAAGAAGACTCTTCCGATGTTCTGGCCGGTATTTCCAGCTGAAGAAGATTCTGTCGCTTCCATTGATTACTAACACGCAAGATTTCGTTTTCATCGGTCCCCCCCATTGGATCATCCACCTATAAACACAACAAACAACAACATGAAATAGAATTGGATTGAAGATAAACAAGTAATATGATATGATGTTGGCTAGTCCTAAAGTACAAAAGAGCAACAAAGTGAAAAGCAAAACAATATAGTATGTACCTTGTGAAGTGGACGAGAAACCGTTGGTTTGGACGAAGGTGCGTTATGTTTTTCTTTTTGATGAGCACTCATTTTCTGGTGACGAAGCAAAGCAACAAGTTGGAACTAAACAGAATGCTTTGGTTATTGCTTAGTGCGTTTTGTGTTTGTGAATTGAAACAACTTAAATTGGGTAACGGAGAAAGAGAGAAAAATGAGCATTTACGAAACAAAGTGGGAGGCTGTCCTCCTCTCACTCCCACAGACTCTTCTTTTCTCCACTATGCTCCGGACTCTCTCGCCTCATACATTTAGTGATGCTAAGGGACAATTATAAAACAATCGAGAAAGTATAAAGGGATAAAAGGGAAAAGAAAATACCAAACAGGCTCGTTGTAAATGTACTTAGATTATAAAAAAAAGTATATAAGTTTAAAAATTCTAAATAAAATATTTATTGATGAGTTTGAGTCCAAATTATAAATAATAAAATATAAGACTAATAATATTAAATCTCAAAAAAATTTCAGGTAGGTTGCCCCCTAGCCCTGCTGGGATGACTCTCCTAGACTCCAACTCGCTTACCGAATAGCAAAATCCATACTTATTTTCTGAGGATAAATTATGAGTCATATTTAACATGTATCAATTTTTTTTGTAGTCACTTTTTTATATTCATCATCAGTCCCTATAAAATAATATTCTATCCTGTCTTTTTTTGTTGTTGAGAGAATCTGTCTTTTTTTTTTATAAGGTTTAATTTACTATGATTAAGAAAATTAATTGAGATATACCATGAACTGAATAGTTAAAAGAAGATGAAAAGTGAGAAAAAGTCGTGAAAATAATTCCTTTATTAATAAAATTAATAAATTAATAACTAATATTTGTTGATAAAAATATTAAAAAAAATCAATTAATTAAATTAATAATATCAAACATTTATCTTAAATTTTGTATAGTTTTCAAAAAAATATTCTTGTCATTAATGAGATATAATTTATTATATATTTTTTCAATTTTTTTATTAACTTTAATTTCTTTAATATATCACTTTCAAAAATTGTTTAGTTTTAACATGAAATATGTATATATTTTTTAATCATCACGGCTATTATGGGTGTAAGATTTTTTTTTTGTGCAATTATAGGTGTAAGACTAGTGTGCAATATTTGGTAATAGTACAGAGTAAACTACCAAATCTCTGAAGATTTGGAATGAGACGTCATATTACTTATTATATGATCACTTTTCTGTATCTTTCTCTCTATGGATTAGCAATTGAGTGTCACGAGTCACGAATCTCTATTCTTATAAATTAGCTGGTAATAGAAGGTTACTTACTGATTTGAGTACAAGTTTTGTAACAATTGTTACGATCGGAAAGTCGATCACGTGAATGAGCACTAGATTAAACAATTTCATTTTTATCATGTATTTCCTTTAGAAGTGTTGTTATTATTAAACACATTGAGATGACCCAATTTATCAAGAAACCCTTGTATTGAAGGTACGTGTCTATCAGTTCTGGGCCCTGGCAAGAACAAGATGGGAAAAGAAGAAAAGAATTTAATGAAGCGTTGTTAGATAACTTTCACGTCTAGCACTTAGTAGTGTTTCTCCACTATTCCAACGTGGGATGACGACGAATGCCGGTGCATAAGGTAGCTCAGTTATGCACTTTCCCATACTTTGAGCTTGTTTTCAGGATCAGTAACCAACTTCCTTTTGAGTCACGCAATTCTTATGAAATTTCTCCAGACAAGGTGTAAGAAACTGTGGGTACACTTTGTTCTTTTGTGAGAGGAAGGAGAAAAGGAGCAAAGTAGTTTCCATTTTTTTCTGTTACAAACGAGTAAGGAAACACCATCATTAAACTCAATCTTTATGTATTCGTGATAATACATAATTAAACACTGATCAACATTGTATTTTATGTTCATTTACAATGTTTTAGTTGGATCTTTTTTATTATCGGTAAATGCTACTTTTTTTAAAAGGAATTTAAATATATTATTTCATATACTTAGTCACAAATATGAATTTTGATTTGAAAATTTGAATAAATTTAAGTCAACCAAACAGTTTGAGTTAAGTATTTTTTGTGTTTGTATCAAATGCGAACCAACCCATTTAAACCTATTGAGTTTTGAGCTGGATAAAAGATTTTAATATATGTATATTAACCAGTTAATTTGTATTAAATTATTATTTTTAATTAATATATATTTTTAATTTTTTTAGAAATAGTTACTATTTTTATCAAATTTAATAATTAAGAGTGAGACTGACTATAACTTTTCATTTTTCATGATTTCACTCGGTCACCCATTAAATTAGGATTTCAATTTCTATCTTCACTTCATCGCACTTCATTTAATCACAAATTTAATTTTCATCTTCTCTTCATCTTACTTCATTTTTCAATTTTTTTCTTGAAAAATTGACTCAAACCAACCTTTAAATTTGATTGAATTAAATCATGGATTTGGCAAAATCCAACCAACATCGACCTACATACACCCCTATAACTTCTCCCTTATTTAATTATCGGATCAACTTATATTGGTCAATTGGATCGACTTATTATTTGTTGTATTAAATATATAGTTAATAATCATTAATTGATGTCAATCCTAATGATCACATACATGCGAATTCTTGAAAACAGGTCAAAGCATTAAACTAAATTATTAGTGTTTGTATTTAATGACTCTAGAGCTTTCTTCCGGCATGAATATGGTAGGGTTGGGAAGATGACCTTTAATAGTTTTATTTGGATACTCTTTCCCTACCAATTCGGTCTCTAGGGAAAATTGCGTGGAATGTAACCTCAAATAGAATACATCATTGAGACAGAACAACACATATTTGATATAATTATATATCATATGTATTTCAGAATTTAATTTAATTTTATTTAGATTTTAGATTTTAAAATAATCAATTTTATATATTTTTTTAAAATATTTCAAACGAATAAATTTTGCATACTATGTTACATATATTTACCTTAAACAGAGAAAAGTAAAAATACGCATTAATATATTCCTTTTAAATATTGTTTTACTTATTTATTAATTTTGTTAACTTTTATCATATATATTGTAAGTTCTAATTGAATAATATTAATTCAAATTTTATATTTGTATGGATAGTATATTTTTACTTTATTTATAATTTTATATTAATAGCATCATAATAAAATATGACTGGAATTAAATGCATAACTGTAAAATAATGACAAGTTAAATAAAAATATTACAAAATATACTATAAGATGAATTCTTATTTGATCCTTAAATTTTAATATAAGGTTGCAATATTATTTCATTGAAAACATGCATAAAAATAATATTCTAATAATCTAATGATACAATCAAAATGTAGCGATGTTTGATTGTTAAAAATTAAGTGAGCTACTATTGTGTTGAAGTTTACTTACCTTAGTTACCTATCATAGCGTATAAGGGGCTATTGGTATAAAATTATTTGGAATTATTGATAAATTCAAATAAAATTATATTGATTTTATTCAAATATAAAATAGGGTGTGTTTGTCCATATAGGGAAATAGTTGACAACGAGTTTTTTTTTTAACATAAAAACCTTAAAATTATTTGTACTGTAGTTGTTTTTTTTTTTTTTGCATACAAAAAATTGTTATTAATTTAATAATTTAAACAATTGATTAAATGTTTTTCTTTTGAAGGAAGAATCATTAAATGTTCGTACACCAACAAGGGAGTGCAGAATTATGATTTGCGTGACAACTGATAAGTCAGCATACACAAGTTTGTCTTTCACATTTATTTTCTTTAGAGACCCATTTTTTTGGAATATATACGTGAGTCAAGGAAAGTTTAATGGTCTACCCGTTATCATGATTCTTAATTAATTTCATTGCTTCCAGGTATTGAATTAAATTAATTAACATTAACATATGAAACAGGGAACATTACGCAAGTATTTCAAGTGGACGGCCATATGATTATGATTATTCAGAGTTGTGCTTTTCCCATGGATAAATACTTGTGGTTTTGATTCAACCGAAATTTAAAAGAAATGAAGAGTACCCTTAGCTTTCTCCTACAGAAAAGGCCACCAGCAACCACTTTGATTGCGTGTTAGAGACGACACACAACATTCGAATGGTCAGATTAATTACAAGTTTACGAGTCCAACAGTATTAGGACTGATCGTGACATAGTATATATATTACCTTTGTTTTGGTTCATAATTTGTTTAATATTTTGTGTCCTCAAATGTGCCATGTCATTTTAAATTCGGGATGCACAAACAAAATGATAGAAGAGGTTGGGCCACCGTCACCGACTTAAATTCATTTATATGACAAGGAAGGAGCAAGGTATGATAGTTGAGATCTCATGGCACCATTAATGTCTCTTCTTTTTTTTGGGTAAAAATGTTTTTAATTAATATTGTTCATTCCCAAATATAGTTGGATGAGAGCTATTTTACTTCTGGATTCGTCCGTGCAACCTCAATGCAACGTAACTTATTATCATTATAGCAAAATGTGCTGCAAAATCCCAATTGGTTGTTTCTAGAATATGACATATACGGATTAGGCTAGCTAGCTCTCCTAAACTAAAGGTATAATTAATTTATCAATAATACTATTTATTAATTTTATGTTTAGATATATTTTTAATTTCTAATATATATCTAAATTTTATGTTTGATTTCTGTTAATTTTTTTTTCATTTGTTATCTTATATTTGAAAAGTTATTTTAGATTCGTGTCATCACTTAAATAATGATATATTTGTTAAATATTTGATAAATATATTAAAAAAAATCCAGAATAATAAAAAAAAAATGTCGACTTCCTCGTCTTCCTCTTGCGCGCGACCTCCAATCAAGACCCACCGTGCGCCGACCCTCCGCCACCACCAAACCACCATAAGTGACCAGATATAATCAGCAACGCCTCCGACCGCCATAATCGCAAGCGCCACCACCACTGTCTATCAGATCTGGCCACACGGACCATCACGTCGCTGCAATTCACGCCAACACCATCACCACCACCTTAACCCATCCAAACAACACCCTTAGGTCCAGATCTGAGCCAAACACCAGCACCCCACCCAACCCCAACAACAACAACAATAAAAGAATGGTGGAGACTAAACGACAAAAACCATCATCAGATATCAAAACCACCACCGGAAACCAAAACAAAAAAATCACCGTCAGAAGCTCTTTGTTGACGGTTGTTGAAGGGTTGCTCTTTCTTGTCGGAATAGTGGTCGAAATTGACGATAGCAGCATACCTAAAAAGGGTTGTGCATAGGTAGGGTTGGGAGGGCATGAGTATTGTGCGTTGATTCTGGCGGCAAGAGGGTCTGCCTCGTGCTCCGCATCACCGCATGCGAGCTCCTCAGCGGCACCATGGCGTTCATCCACGACGAGCTGTCCTGTATGGACAACGACGACCTCCGCCACAGAAAGACGACCAACCACAAGGTCTACGACGAGGACGTGGTGGTCCTCACCGGCGACATGCTCCTTGCCATCGCGTTCGAGCACGTGGCGGTGTCCACGGAGGGCGTGTCGCCGTCACGCGTGGTTTGTGCGATTGGGGAGTTAGCAAAATCGATCGGTACGGAAGGGCTTGTGGCGGGACAAGTGGTGGACATAGATTCGGAGGGGGTGGCGAATGTGGGATTGGAGACGCTAGAATTCATTCACGTGCACAAAACGGCAACGTTGCTGGAAGTTGCGGTTGTGTTGGGGGCAATAATGGGAGGCAGGATCGACGAGGAGGTTGTATACAGATTCAGTTTTATGATCACTATCTGAAAATAGAAAGCTTCTCACCTCTGAAAAGCCCCATAGACAAGAGGCAAAACTAAAGCATTCATGTTTATAAAAACCAAATAGCTTTAATATCTTAATATAAAAACCTTTAATTTTTAAGAGTGATGAGTTGAAATCTCTCTCACTAACCTTAATTTTTGTCATCTTTTTTTCATGTATTACACTATCCAAATCCTCTCAAAAGAAAAACACACTATCCAAATAACTAATTGGCAAAAATGATACGCTGCCCTTCATTAATCAAACCACAAATCTCAAGCTGTCTAAGCAAAGGATTCTGCGATATAAACTTGATCAATTATTTGTGTCTACCCCCATATGTTTGTGTTTGAAATTACAACTAATCATTTCTCCGTCAAGAACACGATGAGCAAATGGCTTACAAGCAAGCAGTGTGCATTATGGAAAAATTTCATCCTCATTCCTCAAAAACAAATCCAGGGAATTTCAGTTATATAAATTTGAGTTACACAATTATATAGTAATAATGTTTTGATTGCAGCTTGCAACATCTATTGACAACATCAAAGCAAGCTGGTTTAATTTGCGAAAAATCAGGAAACTGTGGAAGAAAAAGAACTAACATTATGTTGAATTTAGACCTTCATTGATCACCATATCCATTATTTACTTTAATTTCCAAAAGCTTCTCGACTGGATTCCGACAGATGGGGCAGTTGGCTGTACGAACTTTCAGAAGATTAGCACAGCCACTGCACATGCACTGCACCCCAAATAATAAAAAGGAAAATTACACAAAGCAAGAGAAAGAGAATTATCTATCACTGAGCATTTTAAAGCTAGCACAGACTCAAATTCTCAATCTAGCATGAATGTGCGCTATAGAGTGAACTACATGGAAACATCATGCATCAAACAAAGCATATAATGGGATCTAAATTGGAAAGATAAAAAGTATCTTGCACAAAATCAAAGTCATCCATAAGTCATTGAAGCAATCAAAGACTAACACCAAATAATTTTTTAGAGTCTAACAAAATTAGGTAACAATTATAGCATGCATTTCTATTTTCAGGTGAATCCATATAAAAACAATTATGCAACAAACTGGCTTATGTGGTAGGTATACGATCATACACTCTAAAATAGTTCATCTTTACTCCTTGGACCTGGCGAATTCAAACACTGCTATCTTGTCTGTATATGAGTTGATAGAACTAACTATACCAACTGAAACATCAATAAATTACCTAACTAACTAAAACTACAAGCAGAACAAGAAGGTAGAAGAATGGAGGACAAAAAGAGAACTAATAAATGGAAAGTACCATGTGTCGGCAAGGTAGGACAGTTATGTCTCGTGGTTCTGACAAACAAATTACACAATCTCCACCAGATTCATGGCCATCACCATCACTAACATTCCCAATCCCGTATATCTCCTGCAGTTCATACCTCTTCCCATTGACCCAGAGAACCTGTTTCATTACTTGGACCTTGTACTCACCCCTCTCCCTTTTTCCAAAACTAGCCAAAGTAATTTGAGAAGATGGGTTTCCCTCATTTTCATAATGGTTTAATGGTCGAACCTCAGCCTTCAGCACAAGAGGATAAACTTCAGTGTCACCTGTGGTCAGTCCTGTTTCCTCTAACATTGAGATTTCAATGCCAGTTCCAGAACTTTGTCTGAATTTCTGATAAAGACCTTGCTGAAAAGGCATTGAGATTTGTTTGAGCGAGTTTTTCTTTACTGCTATCAGCTTACCATCTAAAGTTTCCTTGGCAAAAAACATCACTGTAATGCTGTTCTAGGACACAGAACACGCGTTAAACATAAAAACACATGAAAGAACAAAGCACAGGTATAAAAGGTAAGCTGTATATAAGAAGTATCACATTTATTTAAGAACGACAGCTATCTCATAGACTCATACTGATACTACATTAAAAGCATAAATAGAAAAAAATAATGAAGGGTGGTGTCTGAGAATAGAATAAATTACTGATCAAGCAAAGTATACTATATAAGGAAATTTTCTAACAATGTTTAAAACATTCAATAGCTGGTGATGTCTATGAAATTTAACACTGCTGGACATGGCAAAATGTTTTATTGATAAACTCATGATATCTCCTAAGGTGAAGTCAGTAGAAAAACTCTTAAAAACACTTGTAGATTATATCCAAACAAGAGAGTCAAGGACTAATTCTTTGAGGCATATAGATCCATTTAACATTTTTCAATAGATATTTTTCATACATACAGATCTAAAGATCAAACTTCTGATGACATTCTTAAAGATTAAGCATATGGCACATCATTTTAGTACATGACGAAAATCTAGGAGGAAGACAATTAAACTAGAACCAAATTGTTTCATCGTAATAAACTAATTTGGATGCAATCATCCAATGACATGTTAACACATCATTCAATAAGTCTAACAAACAAAGCATGAGTTGTCAGATTCATTAATTGGAGTGTCATTAGAAGATAGCTTAAAACTTCCCTAAACTTAGAGTTCCTAAGTACCCCATTAACCGAAGGCTCTACTCTATGCACAAGTAAGGAGGAGGGATATTGTATGCAGTCTTATCCTTGTATATGCAAAAAGACTTTTTTCGGATTCGAATCCATGATCAACACATCATCAAGACACAACTTTATCGTTATGACAAGGCTCACCATCAACCTTCCCTAGGCTTAGAGTGCAATATTTAAATTAAACTCAATAGTTTTTATTTGTATCCATCCATGGTAAGAACTTAGAACTAAAAGTAGAGAAATTGGGGGGTACCATCCAGGAGCAATGGCATCAAAGGTGAAAGTGACAAGAAAATGGTGAGGGTTGTGTTGATCAGGCTCCATTCGAAGAGTGTCCTTCTTGATATTGACATCATTCCTGATGGTGACGGCTTTCTCATGGCGAAGGGAAGGTGGTTGTTGAGGGTACTGGAGATAAGGAGGAAGAAGGGTGTTGGGGTAGTGAGGAAGACGAGGTGCAAAGTAGTAGTTTGTGTTTGCCTCTTGTTGTTGTTGTTGTGGTGGTGGTGGAGTGGGGTGGCGCCGCCTCCTTCTCCGGCTTTCGATATTCCCCATTCAACACAAATCTTCTTTTTTTCTTTGTTTGCACGATGTTGTGTTTCCTCGTACTTTGAACTATCGAATTTTGTGGCCAAACTATACTATACTCTCCACTACTGTGCAGTGCTACGCTTTAGTGTCAGTGTCACAAGGGACATGACTGAACAAGAGACGGCGCAGATATTATAAAAAGTAATCTAACGTAACGTTGTTTGCAGTTACTTACTGACCTCACGCACTTCTTTTTCACATATAATATAATATAATATAATATATTCGACTCTTTTTATTATTCTCTTGTTTAATTAACTTCTCTTTTCTAACTTTTAAAATTCCTACGAATTATTACCGAATAAAAGAATAACTGTTGAAAGTTGACTTCACTTATTCATTAATATTTATCATGGAGGCAGGAATGGTTAAGTTACATTAATTAATAGGAAAAAACAAATATAAACATCCACCTCATTTAGAAATAGAGAAAAATGATAGAAATCATGTAATGTAATGTAATAGAAAAGATAAAGAGAAAAATGTGGTGAAAGTGAATTGTAAAAGATTATAATATATTATACAGATGAAAAAAGGAAGTAGTATATCTAAATTAAAAAATCTCCTTCAACCAAACGGCAGTCAAATGGATATGCAGCTACAAACTCAAGTTGAAATCTTATATTGGTTTTTTTGGGTTTATTCTGCTCTCTTGGTCCAAATGGATTGGGCTTCTAGGTTTTTCGACCAATCCCAGTTTTTACAAAATACTCCAACAATAGCCTAGTAGAGGTAGTCCGAACGTTTCATACGGCGGAAAGGATTTTATTTGTCGACCAAAAACACAAGAAAAAACAAAGTATCTCATTCCATTTCAAATATGCAAATAAGTTGTATCACTACCATGCACACCAAGCATTGGTTTTTTACGATCATCCGTGTAGAAGCCAAAAGTGAAAAGAATTCACTAGAACAGTAAGTATTGATTTGTAAAAACAAAAACTAAAAAGGATCACTACTTCAGCGACTCAACCAGTGATGATGATCATATATGTTGATGAGACTTTGGTAACTATAGTAAGGTTTTGTTGTTACCAATTACATTCACGTAAATGGCCGTTGAACAACGACAACAATAGAACTTTATCCCACTGGGTGAGGTTGGCCGTTGAACTAAAAATATAAATTCTTCCTTCTTGGTTTCATGTTTTGAAATGTGTCAACCCCGTTTGCAGTGATGCAAACAGGTTTCCCAAACTAGTTTGAGTAAAATTCTTAGGAATCATTACAAGTAATAATAAAAACGAATTGGTGCAAGTATGGCCCTTCTCGTTCTCGTACGTTCCAGGGCTCCGTATGTCCTTATTAAAAAGATGTGAAATTTCAGTTTTTTTTGTCCTTCTCATATTCGTAGAGCTCCTAGAGAGAGAGAGATGCTAAAAAAAAACACCAATCCTCTTTGATAGCTCCTTTTATTCATGGGTCATCTTCCAACATGGAGAGAAAGGATTTCAATGTTTTCTTGTTTGAAAAAAAAGTCAACTCTTATGGATTCGAGATTACTCCTTTGTTTCCCATTAGAAACCTAATTACCTTTTTTCATTACCTAAAATTATAATATAAAAAATAAAAGAAAATAAATAAAAATTCAAATTAAATTTAACAGACAATAAAACAGATAATCTTTTTGAAAATAAATCGTTACATTTTAAATAAGTAGCTTACATGACATCCCTTTAAAATAAAAGGAATTGGATTATCATATATTGCTTGGATTTTTCTTCCTAATTCTCTCTCTTTGCAGAAAAAGAAGACCTAGAAAATTGGTAGACTGTTGGCTACGAATCCGTTTTGATTAATTGGCATTGCCTGTATATCATTTCTCTAATAGGGAGTAAGTTGCATCAGTCATTTTATAGCACAAGATTCCAAATCACTTCCTGGAAACAGTAAGCAATTTATTCACAAACTCACAGTTGGCCCAATAAAAAATTGGCTACCCGAATAGGTCTTGTTGAAATTTTATGGGTGAAAGGAAATTTTAGTTCTTTACAGTAAAAGTGTGCAGATTCCATCCTCAAACAATAATAAATAAAATGAATCCTATTCTCTAACTCATTGCTGTCATACAACGTGAAAGAAAATATAAATAAAGAATGACAGTTACACTTCATGGATTAGTCATTAGTCCCGCACTCAAATAATATGATAGTAAAAAAAAATTGTAGTATAACTCAAAATGATCACCTAATGACTTAAAATAAGTGTGTAAAATGCATGTGCAATGATCATTAATCAATAAATAAAGTGGGCATTTGTTTCATGATTCACACAATCACCTAGTTGGTTGGCGGGGAAAGAGGTCAAACGATCTATTCATCTCAACATCAAATTGATGATGAAGTGTACTAAGGACTGTGAAGCATTAAATAATGGGTTAGAAACGCAGAGGACAAAGGAATCAAATAGAGCAATGAAGCATGGTCCCAACTAATCTTCCAAAGACTTGAGAAGAGAGAAAATCATTTCAAATGTCATGTTGATTAAGTGTATACCACATAAATAGGAAGACGAAAACTTGACCTTAATTCAGCAAGTACAGCTGGAATGGATGGGCAAGAAGCACGAACACATTATAGACCTGAGGGGACCTCGTTTTCATGTTACACAAAAAGGTAGCACGAAGAAAATGATTTCAAAATAGTTGGTAACTTTGTTTTCACCTATGCTTGAAATGTAAACATTAAAAGTTTGAGCTAAATGTGAAGATAGATTGCTGAGCAAAATATAAGGAGCAGTCTCTATCATTTGACTTTTCTCAGCAGCATCTTGGCAACAGCCTACAGCTCAGAGAAACTCAACTCTAGTCAGACAAAATAATTTGAGAATCCCTTCCCCTACAACACACACTAGATTTCTCTAATAAATGAACAACGGGCATAAATTTTGACAAACATACTATATATATATATATATACACACACACACACACACACACACACAACATGATTGAAGAAGCAAGCAATGAACATTAAACAATGAAAATCCTTCATTTATTGGTTTACATATTTGGCTAAAGAAGATAACAGAACATATCTCTGTGTAAGCCTACTCAGTAATCTCAAATGCAATTTAGAATTATGGACCAGGAAAGTGAGAAATACATCCAAATAAACCGTGTTAAAAAAGAAAGAAACCAAATTCTGAGCTAGGGAAAGCTATCCCAGCAACAATTAACTCTCAGTAAATGAGGTGATTGAACATGGAGGCACCCTTCAAGGCTAAGTCAGATTGTGGATACCAGCATCCTCTGTTGAGTCAATCTAAAATTATCTCAACAACTCATAACAGCACAATTATACACGAACACCCCGACGTGCTCCTTCACGCCAAGTACCTGCCAATCTATGGTGCCATTGTTGATCCCTGACTTAGGACACCATGAACTCAGTACAATAGCTTCACCTTCTGGACCCCTTTGTCCACCCACAACCAAAAGTTTCTCTCCACAAGCCTTGAAAGCCAACCCCCAACCATTAGAAGAATCCGCTCGGACTGGAAGCCTCCCCAATTCATTCCACGTGTTCCTTTCCTTGTCATATTTCTTCACCATGTTAGTTAGATGCTCAACTGCATATAGCTGATTATCCACAACAGCCACAAGTGGAGGTGCCTGAACACCCACGTTAACATATGGATACATCCCCTGTATTTTCCGCCAACTCCTTGTCTTGAGATCATACTCCTCTCCACAACTTAATGAAACAGTTGTACTTGACATTCCACCAATCACATAGAATTTACCATCCATAAAAAAACCAGAACACAATCTACGTGGTGTGTGCATGTTTGGTAAAAGTTCCCACATACTTGTTGAAGAGTCATACAACTCAGCTGATTTTAGAACATTTCCATACTTATCACTTCCCCCAGCAACAATAGCAATCGAACCAAGACTACTAGATCCAAACAAACACCGGGGCTGGTTCATCTCCTGGCACTTCACCCAACCACGACAAATCATGCTATACTTCCAAATGGCAAACTCCATCAATTCCCGACCGAAGACCAACAGTTCACAGCCCACGGCCAAGGACTCCTTGTCTGCATGATTAAAGCACTCATCACAAGGTATCTTTGGTAATGAAATCCACCTGTATATCTTGGGGTTAAAGGCCACCCATCCTCTTGGATCACAAACCATATACACCAAATGCTCCACAGCCCCCAATTGTTTCCTCAACCCATATAGATACCCACTATCGATCAGTTTATTGAACGTTTTATTAATACACGATAGCACTGCATAATCAGATCCACTAACCCAAGCTAGACAATTCAAGGCTACATCATCAATAAGACCAGGAAGAAGTGAATCATTTGGTCCAGGTCCAGAAAACCCATCATTCACTCCTTCCCCCCTATCCATTTCCAGAAAGTTATTCACTTTCTTTCCATCCTCCTCCCCCTGCAAAGAACAACCCAATCGTAATTTCTTTGTCATGACAAGGAATCCTCACCACACCCCAACAAAACCATAGCAAATGGGAAATCAACCATGAAAGGCAGAAGCAAAAACCATTATTATAATTATTCCAACAACCCCTTCAATTCATGTGCCGCCTCTACCCACAAAAACAAATTCATTCATCACACCATCGACATGCCACCAATCTCTTATGTATTCATTTATTCCATAGTTGGCTTTATACTTAATAAAACAAACCACCCCTCCCTCTAGAAACGAAAAACCATAACCTCTGACGAAAATAGAAAGAGAGAAACGCGAGTGCAATACAATACCAAATGAATCACCGACAAGATTTGAAAATTGAAACTCTCCTCCCCAGCAAATTCTCCTTTTGTCTGATTCCGAGCTACAGAGACAGAACCCATCTGCAAAGATTCACGAGAACAGGAAATGAAACAACCTTTGATTGAAAGGGTAAAAGCATGCCAAAATATCAAATTTGAGCAAAAGGGTATGCTCTGATCCAATTCAAGGAGCAGAAACCAGATTCGGATCGGAAAAAAAAAAGGCATTATTTTAGAAAAAGGAAAATGATTGATTTTGAAAAGCGGGTAAGAGAGGAAATAGTAATGCGGAAGAAGGGTACCTGAAAGTGAAGAGGAGGTGCGGATCTCAGAAATGGAAGAATTGATGTGAGGGGCGTGAAAGCATGATGTTGTTGCCGGAAACGGTGTGTGAGTGAAACACAAACTGGGCTTCGATAACTTGCAACTTTGGACACGGAATGACTGAGGGGTACTATGTGCGAGTTACGAACTTATAAATATAATAACTCCAACACAACACCAAATGTTGTTGTTCTTTCTTTGCTCTTGTAACCCCACTTCTTGGTGTAATTCCACTTTGTGATGCCTTTTTTTCGCTTATTCCTGTTCGCACCCTTTGTTCTGTCGTTTTTGTTTTGCTGTAATCACAATAATAAAACTCGGAATTTATTAGTTTATTATTATAGTCGCGTGTAAACTGTTCAAGGCTTCAAGCACTTCAATTTTGGTAACTTATCATTCCTGTTGTCGTTGGACGTTAACAAAGTCCAAAATTACACACGCTACGCGTATAGAATAACTTGTTGATATACTTCAACTTGTCTTTTAAGAAGAATATATGCGTTGGAAAATTACTTATAATCTTTAATTTGTTAAAATATTTTTGAAATGAAATAACTTTTTTTTTCTCGAGATAATATGGATTCTCTTTTCACATTTTTTTCTTACATTTTTTAACCTTGACATTTCTGAGTTTTTTTACACTAGAGTTTAGCCAAGTTATTAATTAGTTCGTTTATTAATGATATATAATAATATAATTCACTCCTTAATTTAGTTCGTTTAGCTCATTTGTTTAGGATTAGTAATCATCAGTTTGAAAATAAACAAGTATTATTACTAATTTTGTTTTTTAAAAAGAGGTTCATTTATATTAAATCGACTAAAATATATATTATAGAATATAAGAATTTTCAAGATTATTGTGTTATTTTTTTGTGAAAAAAAATGAAATTACGATATGTTCTATGTGATTCCTCCATGATGGATACAAATTGCAATTATTGAGGCAATTTCAAGTCGGCAGAGCAAGGCAGAATGTGGCTGCAACACGATAGAGAAAGAACTCTAGCTAGTAGTGATAAACTACATGCATGGACTCCAATGCTGAAGTTAGTGAGAGTCGAAAATGGGAAAAGTAAAAGATTAGGGGCCTGTTTGGATGTAAACTTCTCTAGAAGCACTTCTAAAAGAAGAAAATAAGAAGAAAAAAAGGAAATGAACTTCTCCATAAACTAAAATGAGCTTTTCATTAGCTTATTTGTGGATATCATCTCATCTTTTAGAAAAATTATATTGGTGAGCTTCTAAAAATTAGCTAATGGACAATTTATTTTTACTTTTGGAGAAGCTCATTTCATTTTTTCCTTCTTATTTTTTTTCTTTTAGAAGTGCTTATAAAAAAGCTTATCCAAACAAGGCCCTAGATCCATATCTGGTATGTGAAATTGCCTTATATAAAAGTCATTTTGGTGAGAAAAAATGGAAAGTCGTTACAAAGCATATGGGACGTGTAGCAAATGGTTATAGTTATATGAGGTATATGATGAAGTTGAAGTCGATCAACTAACCTTGAGAATAGGTTGGTTGATCATCATCTCAATATCGAGTAAAATAAGACATAGAAATCAATGCCTAAATACAAAAGAGATGATAGCATGAATCTACTCTCCATGCTTGTCAATTTGTATATAGTTTATGCTAAAAGAAATAAAGTATCGAAGAGTAGTATTTAAGGTTAGATGTTATTATATAATAATGTTAAAAATATTTTAAAAAAAACTATAATCAGATAACAAGATATTTTTTTAACTTGTATACTTTTTAATGGATGTCTTTAAAACATTTTAATTAATAATCAATGATAGTAATTTGAATATTTATAAAAATAATACTTGTTTATAAATGTCCTTTATATAATATTATATAGAAATATAAATTATAGTTTCGGGATCTATTGTTGCAAACATGGGTTTACAATTTTTAAAAAATTCAGAAAGACGCACTTAGAAATCTAATATTAATTGTACATATTTATGTTTTTTTACTTTTTTGGTTATAAAAAAATTACATTATTTGGGTTTGAGTCGAATAATACTGTTTTCGGACAAAGCTTTTTTTAATCGAGATTTATGCTACACTTATAAGGCTTGAATTTTAAAATTACTGACTAAATTAGAGCATACTTGTGTTTTGTTTTGTTTTGTTTACAGAAAGAGCATACATATGTTAGTTTATTTATGCGCTTGGTAGTTTGTGACTTTATTTTAAGTACTCCATAAAAAGGTGGTAATTCATTCATTAATTAAGTACATAGATCATGATGCAGTTTTGTTAAAAAAAGGGATCATGATACAGTCAAAAAAAAGTACATAAATCATGGTACATTCAAGTCTAACTTAATTAGATTAATTATATTAATTAAAAATGAAGCTGACAGTTTTCAATACTGTAGCAAATTTGTTTCACGGATTTTACCTATTTTTGACTTAGAGCTAAAAACTTGACCAGGTCAACAGTTGAAGTTGTTCAATTAATGGGTTGGATTCAATTTTGAAAACCTGTGTGATTGATGAATAACATAAATCTGTTTGGTCAGCGACCTAGTGGTTAAATTGTTGGGTTTCTGTTAACATTTGTCCTTTCACCAGCGTTACATGTTTGGTACTTGGTACTTGGTACATGGTTGGATAACGTCTTAGTAGTAAACGAACGCACTAATAACGTCACCCAATTATCATATTACAGCAATTTATATTAACATTATAGACATTTTTGTGATCAGATTAGACAATAATCATTTCTTTTTCAGGAATCGTGAATAAGAAGAGGAGACTGAAAATTCACTGATGGAAATGAAATCCAGATTATTCTTTTCTAACTGTCTAGACTTTATATTACGTGAGTTACATCACGTAAATTTTATGTACACTGTTTGTATACACTACGATGCTATATTAATTATTTTATATTTGAATTTACAATTTGATTCCTAGGTGGCTCCGACATATATTTTTTAAATCAGATAAATTTCAAGTGCACTATTAAAATAATAATAACTAATTTGTTTAGAGAGAGAATAACTGTACCCAAAAAAATATAGAGAGGAAGAATATAATTTTTCTATTTATTATTAAATAAAATTAATGTAAGTCTCAATATATAGTAGCCTTGTAAGTAGGAAATTATTATAATAATTTAAGCAAGCTGTCATATTATTCAATATATAGCAACCTGGTTAAATTTCCCTATAATTAGTGCAACGAGTTAACAAGGCAAAACTAATCTTAATTAGTAAATTTAAAAATCAAGAAAAGAAAAACAAGGGGGTCATCAATCTTAAGTGTATAGTTATAAGTTAAATGTTAGAACTTAAGCATACAAGGATAATCCAACTTAAAAGATTAATTTATTAATATCTATTCTAATTATACTAATCAAGTGGTGTCCTTTTTTTTTTTTATTTTCCGATTTTACTCACTTATCAATATTCAGTTTGTCTCTTAATCGAACCTATTTAGATAAATTTTTAATGAAATATTAATTGTTAGAGTTTAATCGGTCAAACTTTTCTTTAAGGACTAAAAATTAAATTTTAAAAAAGTTTAAAAACTTAATTAACTCTTAAAACTTTTAGACTTGTTGGATACATCAAACGACTTAACCACTTAGATACCTCGAAATCTTGAAATTTTTCTTATTAAGCAAACCATGTGATAAATGAAGCTAGAAGGCATTTATCAAACAAAGCTTAAGTAGTTTCGCCCAAAAAAAGAAAACAAAGCTTGAGTACAATGCATCAGGTGATCTTCTACTCAAATGATGCAAGCAATGAAGCAATCTTGTAGATTTAGAAGATATTGGCTTCAATGCAACACATGTATTCATATATTTTTTTGGTTATCGTTAAAACTCAAAAGTTAGATTGTCTTAGACCTGACCTAACAATATAATTTCTTTCCTTAAAAAAACAATACAGTTTCTTTATATATTTTTTAAAATAAATATGTTCAAGAAGTATTATGTTCTATTAAAAGATTATAACTGTTTAAAATATATTTATTGTTTTTATTATATTATTGAAAATATTTATAATTATTTTTATTGTTAAAAAGTAGTATCTTTTTAAAATTAAAATTACTCTAATTTTATTTGAGATTAACATTGTTAAATAATAGATTGAATAAATCTATCATCTTATGTATTATAAATTTTTGATCATGGTAAAAATCGATGAGTTATTTGAAAAAAAAAAACTTTTAATATATATGTTGTCAAACACACCTGCACCCATAAAGTTTAATACAAATTTGCACAAGATCGCGTAAATTATTTGAATTTTCATATAATACATACACACATATATAGGCAGCCCCGGTCCAACAAATATGAGACTTAAAACAAAAATTAATAGACACCTTTTTTTACGTTAAAGAAAAGAGTGATATGTGACATTTTTTAGTTAACATGTGTGATTTTTTATTTTAAAAAATTAATAATAAATATTAATAGGACTAAAATTAAATTTAAGTTTTAATTACTTTATCTTTGAATTTATAAGTAGGTGCACAAGATAGCTCAAATTACTTGAACGAGAGAAATTAGTTTTGGTTTTGCATGATATTTTGGATTTTGGGAGTATAAATCTTGAAAAAAAAATTGACAACTGGTTGTCACAAATAGGATTGATGTTAAAAAGAAGCACCTCTTTGATAGTAATTAATATAAAATAGGATCGACTTGGACAAAGGTAGTATTGGCATGCGAAAAAAGATTAAGAAAGAAGATTGGAAAATTCAATCCAATCTGATCTAATTAGCACCAAAGTTTTGACTAGTCGACACCCGTGTCACTTTTCTCTCATTAGATCGAGTCTCCATTCCTTTGCCACCCCAAATCTATATCCAAAAAGTCATTTTCCAAACCTTGTTTCCTTTTCGAAAAATTCAAAAACAAAATACGTTTTTGTCTTTGTGAAATGAATCCCAGTTGCCACGTTTTTTAATAAAGTATAAATAAACTTTGATAGGAATTGGCTACCTGAGGCGACTACATATATAATTTAATATATTTGCTTGTTTTTTAAATTTAGTTTTATTATTATTCTTAGTTTAGATCATTATCAAAAGAAATTTTGTTGTTCACACATTATTTTGAGTTAACGTTGTGGCAAAAGTTTTACAGATATGTATTAACATGGAGATTAATTAATTAATTAACTAAGAAGGCTGCGAACTATTTTAAACACTGCATAAATGAAAAAGTAGGAAAATAAAAATATATATCAAATGATTAAAAGAGTAATTAATAAGTTTTCATAAAAATGTTTTAAAATACAAATTAACTATTCCATTTTTTTATATTTGTATCTATATTAAATTAAATACATGCAACTATAGTGTAGTTAATAAGTCATTCTTTTATACATTTTATTATTATTTTTGTAATACTTAATTTATACTTCCTAAAAATTGTAATTCATTTTTATTTTTCTGTTAGTCTCATTTTAGAAGAAAAGGCAAAATCTAGCAACACATCGATCAAATAATTTTAAATATATGTACTATGTGCAAACTCTTATAAAAAAAAAGTTAACAATACAAGTTTTTCAAGATTTATCTCTAATTAATGTCGACGAATCCTGTTGTATACTGAAAATAATCTCAAACTATTTGCATGCGAGAGCATGGGAGATATTTAGGAATAAAATATATTCTTGAATCTATTTCAATTGTCATATGTATAGACCCAAATTTCAAGAATAATTGTAATAAAAATACTTAAACCGTTTTAGGGCCATAAGAATAAAAGTATTGTTGAAATTTTAATAAAATTATCCAATTAAACGAGAGTAGGCGTGATGTGTTAGATTTTCTGTTGGGCATGTCATGCCTTCAATTATTAATACAAATTGCAATTGATTTGAAACATTATGGAGAAAAAGAGGATAGGATGCTGTTTTCTTTAGCAAGAAGAGGACGGGATGCTGGTCACCAGAAAAACAAACAAGTACATGAAAGCGGAAAATAATTTTGCATAAAAAGAATAATTTGAAAATATGAAAAAGTGCCTTTTCTTTGTAATTTATGGAGAATTATTCTATATATTATCATAGTTTTCGGACCAATATTTATTCTCATAGTTGAAGCAATAGTTTTATTTACTTTTTTAATTATATATAATTTTAATTTAATAGTTATATTAAAATAAAATGTTTAATTTATTTAATGTCGGATATAATCATTGGTATAATATCAAAATGTCCAATAATAATATTATTAGTATTTAATATATATATATATATATATATATATATATATATCCCATCATTTAACGATACTAAAAATTATTCATATAATAACTTTTTTTTCTATTCTTTTTGTGTGATGTGTATTCCAATCATGATTTTTTATTTATTTTTATAGATAATCAATGTAAGCATTAGAGTGGGACATCTATCTTAAAAGAGAGGGTTAGATTGATCAATAACTTTTTCCTCGTTTATGTGAGTAAAAGCAAGGAAAGCGTACAAAATCAATAACTTGTTACACTGTTTTTTAATCGGCAAATAAAAATTTAATTAAGAAATATATAGGATTAAGGATACAACTTACCCAGTATTCAATATGACCTATGTGTGGTAGACCAATGAGCGATTAATTAAGATGGTACTGCATGCGAGTCTCCCTTAAATAAAGTTTAAACTTCAAACTTTATCCATTAACAAAAGAAAAGAAAAGTTCAAATTTTATGTATACAAAATTTTCACTAAAAATTAACTTCTTAATATCATGCATATTCTCGATTTAAGTAAAATTATCATTTATAAAAAATTGTATTCTTAAGTATCCTTTTTCTCAAAGATAACTCAGACGTACATATGACTTCATATATACTATTTCCACCTATCATTACTGATCCTAATGGATTCAAAAGATGTATGTTATTGTTGGTCTTTCTCTTTATTGTCCCAATTAATCTGAAATTTCATATTCAATGAATCTTAATTTAAATGGTTTTGGATTCAATCAAATTGTATAAAGTAATTCAGGGTGTATTATTTTTTTTTTACATGCAATTCAGGGTGTTTTTATTGCGTGTAAGATTATCAAATTTGAGACTTTATAAAATTATAAGAGTTTATTTCATATAAAAATAATAACATAATATATATAATTAACATACAAATTAAATATTTCAACATCGTAATAAAACAAAATAATAAATTATAAATTCTACAATACTTGAATAACTAAATCTAGGAATGTATCACTATTAGATTATAACTTGCGAAAGTGATAATAATGGTAGAGAATTCTAATTTTTTGGATAATTTGAGAGTTTGATGTTGTTAAAGACAAAAGTTTTTTGATTCAAGAACGACACGTCAAATGGAAGTATATTAACGTGAAAAAAATAACCAAAAATATATGTATTTTGATATAATATTTTAAATTGTTGACTCCATGATAAACTTAAGAATCTATTGAATTTATATATAACTTAGGCAATCTATCTCCAATCTACTAAAAAGAAAGTTTATATAGAGTTAAATCATATGGGATAAATAAATTCATAAAAGTTAGTAAATTAAATCGAGAGTTTGATAATCATGATTCTATGCATGATTCTCTAAATATTATATATAATATATGTGTAAAATTATATAAGAAAAGTGCAAAAAAATATTGAAATTTAAATTCAGAAAAAAACTCAAGATTGCATGTCTGTCGATAATTTATCCTTTTTCAATAGTATTTTTAAAAGTTTTATATCCCTTTTTCCCATTTACTCTCTCTCTCTTCCTTTTTATTAAACTAAATATACCAACGGCCGGGAATTAAATAAAAATAGACTATTATCTGTTATCACATGCATAATCTTGATAAAAGCATACTATAATATGTTTGTATATGATCAGATCGATATGAAAAAAAATTGTGAATGACAGAATATCAAGGACGGAATCAGGAAAACTAACAGCAACATAAGAAGGTGGAAGAGAATCTAATACGCTTTCTTTATTCCAATAGAGAGCCACGTGAATGCCGAAGCCAAACGATCCCAACAAAACAAAAAAAAAAAAAAATGAAAACAGCCATCATTATGCCATTTGGCGATCTTCAAAAGCCCTATTTCTTTTTCGCAATATCACTACTTGTTGATTCTGAAAAATGTAAATGCTAAGTAATAAGTGCATTAATCAAACTCCCCAAAACTTTTAAAATAATGTACAAGTATTTATGCTATGCCCCCCTCTAATTTTAAAGGACAACTTAAAACATTTTATTCATTGGCATATATATAGCAGCAGAGTTCACGTAAGATAGCGATACCACAACTGACAATTATTATTAGGAAAATATGTTCAGTGATTGAAGATTGTGTGTGGTGTCGGGGTGTTAATTTGTTCAGGGGAGGTGGGCATAATTTTCTCTAATAAATATAAACGTGTTAAAAAAATCTCAAACGATAAAAGAATTTATATGGGAATTTTTTGAGCTTATAAAATAGGTTTTGTTAATTTTTTTCTACACGTGAAACTTATCAAAATAAGTTTTTAAACTCATTCTAATAAATTTTATGATTAAATTTATAGCATGAGGTTTTCGGTATAAAAACTTGTTAAATAAATACTTATTTAAGCACCCAAATGCACTGAAAAAAAATTTAATATTTTATTTCCAATAAAAAATATGAACAATGCATTTAAATTATTTTTCAATTTGGTTGATGTCAAATAAGATGTAAACAATTTTAAAGTACATAAAAATATTGTTAATATTGAATAAAAATATATTTTTTGATAGTTTACTGCTTGTAATAATTTATGTTGATAATTTTTTTAGTACCTTCAATTATGAAAATAAATCAACAAATCATCAATATAAAAATGCTCATTAAAATTTATTTACTTTTAAAATTAATATACTTATTTTTAATTCATCCGGGGTTTAGATTTTTGAAATTCAAATAAAGAATCAAAACGTTAAGGGAGAAGGTAGAGACTAGAGAGAATTAAAATATTATAACAACAAGATAA